>JAVRFV010000473.1:0-40058 GCA_032716605.1 Paralithodes platypus
GTTTATAGTCAATCGAATCCTCTAGTTACCCCTAGTAACTGATTTATCGATACTTACGGGGGTAGCTTAATTATATTTGTATATTTACTTATTTATGTGTGTATATATATATATATATATATATATATATATAATTTATTTATATATCTTTATTTTTAGCTTCCTCGCTAGACCTTTCATTAAGCTTAAAACAAAAACACCCCATAGACCCCCCTTCGGGATAAATGTTTACAGTTTTTGGTAGAAAGCTAACCCGTGAGTAAGGGAATGTGGAAGGAAAGGATAGCAATAAAGAAGAGAGAGAGAGAGGGAGGAAGGAAGGTGAAGGTGAAGGAGGGTGAATGCGATCGTGAGTGAAATTTTGGAAGAAAAAATGTGGAAGGGAATTAGGCAGTTAAATTTAGTTATATCTATCATCTCTATATGTCTCGAGTATCTAGTCTCTATCTCTCTCTACATATCTCTATCTCTCTCTATTCTCTCTCTCTCTCATCTGCTCTCTCTCTGTTTATCTCTCTATCCCTCTCTCTCTCTCTATCCTCTCTATCTCCTCTCTCTCTCTCTCTTCTCTCCTTCTCTCTCTCTCTCTCTCTCTTCTCTATCTCCTCTCACTAACCCTCTCTCTCTCTTTTTACCCCCCTTTTTCGGCTGTATTTGCTTCACACCAGTCTCCCCCTAAGTACACACTTGGTCAAATGTACGTATATGATATACGTACACTTGGTCAAATGTACGTATATGATATACGTACATTTGGCCAAATGTACGTATATGATATACGTACATTTGGCCAAGTGCTGCTGCATTGGACCATATCGTACTCGTCCTATAAGAATGTTTATATATTAATGTTTATAACATTGAACTTGACAACATACACCATGTGAGGAGGAGCACTCTTTTGACTAAGTTTCTCTTACAGCATCATTAGCTTTAGGGGGGGGTGGTGGCGGGGGGGGATGGATGGGTTTTAAGGGGGGGATGGATGGGTTTTTTTCAGGGGGGGATGGATGGGTTTTTTAGGGGGGGTGGATGGGTTTTAAGGGGGGATGGATGGGTTTTAAGGGAGGGATGGATGGGTTTTAAGTGGGGAATGGAATGGGTTTTAAAGGAGGGATGGATGGGTTTTAAAGGGGGATGGTAATGGAGTTTTTAAAGGGGGGAGGGTGGTGGTTTTTTAAGGGGCGGATGGATGGGTTTTAAGGGGGGGATGGATGGGTTTTTCTTTAAGGGGGATGGAGAAGGTTTATTAAGGGGGGGATGGATGGGTTTGGAAGGGGTGGGATGGATGATGGGTTTTTAAGGGGGGGATGGATGGGTTTTAATGGGGGGAGGCCATGGATGGATTTTTTTTTTTTTTTTTTTAAGGGGGGGGATGGGGGTTTTTTTTAAGGGGGGGTATGGATGGGGTTTTAAGGGGCGGGGATGGATGGGTTTTTAAGGGGGGGATGGATGGGTTTTAAGGGGGGATGGATGGTTGGTGGTAAGGGGGGGATGGATGGGTTTTAAGGGGGGTGGGATGGGTTGTTAAGGGGGGGATGCATGGAGGTTTTAAGGCGTTGGGATGGATGGGTTGTAAGGGGATGCATGGTGGTTTTAAGGGGCGGGGATGGATGGGTTTTAAAGGGGGGAGTGGAGGGGTTTTAATGATGGGGATGCATGAGTTTTAAGGGTGGGATGGATGGGTTTTAAGGGGGGATGCATGGGTTTTAAGGGGGGGATGGATGGGTTTTAAGGGGTGATGCATGGGTTTTTTTTTAAGGGGGGGGATGCATGGGTTTTAAGGGGGGGATGGATGGGTTTTAAGGGGGGGATGGATGGGTTTTAAGGGGGGGATGGATGGGTTTTTGGTCTATTTATTTTTAGTTTCCTCGCTAGACCTCCAACAAGCTTAAAAGCACCCTCTAGACCCCCCTTAGAGATACATTTGTACATTTTTCGGTAGAAAGATTTCCCAGCCATAGGCCGGTACCCCCTAGAATTATAAGCTGGTTATCGGTCGCCTGGAAAAAATCGACACTTAAATGACATGAAAGTTCCTAATATTGACAAAGAAATGTGGAGAAAGGTCTTAAGATCGCCAAACTAATGGAAAGAACGTATTAAAATTTAAAAAACAAATGGGGTTAAACTAATGAGGGAGAAAGAGGAGTCCAGGAACAAGAGTAAACCTTTAATCAATAAATTGCTTCTACTTAATTGGGCTGTAATTTAACTGTCAACTTCTGATGTTATCACTATAGAACTTTCCTCTCATGATTGACAGATATTACACCTTGATTTACTTGAATCTAGTCTCTCATTACTTAAAGTTATTATATCTTAATTGGTAATTATCTCGCTAATCAAGAACTTTCCAAATTAATAGTCAATAATAACAGTTCTAACTTATGGTAGGTATAATCGATCGAAAGTCATAAAACTTTCAATGTTGTGTTCTATCATATTGTCATTCAATTGTCATTAATAATTTTTTTTTTTTTTTTTTTGGGGGGAGAGATGCCTTTCAGGACCCCCTTCTCTCATGTTTAGCCCCATTTATTCTGATATATTAAGACATTTGCCTCAATAGTTTGTCGATGTTAAGACCATTCGTGTCATATAGTTGTCAAGGTTTTCCTGGCGATCAATAGTGAGCCTGCAACTTCAGAGGAACCGGACAACATTTGTCTATCGAAAAATGCACAAATTTATCTCGGACGAGGGATTCGGGAGTATTTTTCGAAGGTTGATGGAAGTCTAGGGAGGAAACTAAAAGAACATTAAATATAATAACAAATAAACGCATTAATGAAAATCTCCCCCTTAATTAAGCCGGTATCACACGAGCGCTTTTTCACTCAACATTTATCCTCAACACTGGTCTGGCAGCTTATGAGGTCAACATTAAATATTTTTCTTTCACTTAAGTTCAACTACTATAAGTCTAGTTTCCGATATCAGTGCAAAATATTCCAGAAATGTTGCCAGAAAAGTGTTGATCATCGAATGTTGACTATAAATGCTCTCGTGTGATACCGGCTTTAATTGTTGGAGTCTTCACACATGTACGGTACCAGCATTACTGACCGCGCCATTACCGTCACTTACAAACATTCCTGGATTTCGCCTATTTCTAATTATGGAAGTATATCTCTGGAAACGAATTTATGACCACGATTTTCTATACATGAACTACAAAACTATATATATATACTAGTTATCGATAAGTTAGGTCCATCCAGAAAATAATACAGATGGATGCAAACACCATCTGAGGAAGAGGACTTTATTGACACTGTTTCGCAGACAGCTTCATCAGGTCACTAACAGATACTGATACCTAGGAGGCCTTAAGGGGAGGTTTTTAGATTGGTCCCTAGATATCCTTCAAGCTTAAGTTACACCCCCTTGAGCCCCTTTCAAGATAAATTTGTAAATTTTTCGGTAGAAAAATTTCCCGGCTGAAAGCCGGTTCCTCTTAAATTACAGGCTCGCTATCGCTCGCCAGGATAAAATCGACACCTAAATGGCACGAAAGGTCTTAAAATTGACAGAAATGGGTTGAAAGTTTTTAAATTCGTCAAAATAATGGGGCAAACGTCTTAAAATTAGAAAAGCAATGGGGCTAAACATGAGGGAGAAAAGAGTCCAGAAAAAAATCCCTCAAGTGGAATTCTCCCCTTAACCCCTTCTGTACCGGAGACTTCTTTTATCTTTATTCTGGCTATTATTAGACTATTTTATCCGCTTCAAAAGGACCTCCAGCAATGAACAGGCTTCAAACTATCTCCCTTAACCCATTATACTACCACAGATCCTCCTTAAACTGCACAAGATAGTCTAAATATGGCAAGAAATAAAATTAAATAGTCTAAATATGGCAAGAAATAAAATTAAAGTCTAAATATGGCAAGAAATAAAATTAAATAGTCTAAATATGGCAAGAAATAAAATTAATGAGACGTCGCGGTACAGAAGGGGTTAACTATCCGTCATGACAGGTGGCGATCTGCGAAACGTGGTCAATAAAGTGCTCTTCCTCAGATGGTGTTTTTATCCATTCTGTCCACTAATACAGATCTTTATAATTGTATAAAGAAAAACAAAAAGGTCCATGAATTTGTATGAGTGACTGTACGGTGGCGCTGATAAGTCATGTATCGGCTGTCATAACGTTTGGCTCGCTCTGTGCTGTATTTATGTCTGTCAGATGTTGAATGGGGTGTGAAAGTGTAGGAACGTGTTTGTATATCTCACTCGAAATGAATAAATCAAGTTTAGATATTGCTGTTACCAATTATTGATCAAAATATACTTGGTGACGAGACATAACTTATTAGGCCGACTGCACCTCTCGGACCATCACTTTCTATACACGGTGTCGGCAGATAGATCCCGTTCAGGTCCCCACGTACTACTTCCCATACAGGGGGTGGGTCTTTCTCTACCCTCCCTCGCCACTATAGTTTGGACAAAGACAAGGTACAGATGGTGATACAGAAAACAGTGGTATGGTTTGGTTATTTTTATTTTCTGTTAATGTGAGTGAGGGAGACAAAAGGCAGAACTGCTTGTGACGAGTGCTTCCCACAGAGTTGAAAGAGTGACCGGGCCAAAATCAAGGGACGTTCGAGGCAAAATGCCTGAACACACGGAGTTTGAAGCAATTTAAGTCATAGGATGAGGGAAAGACTGATTCTGGGAGAGTTCCAAAGCTCAGCTTTAAAACATTGAGAATAACTTTTCACTTTTGGGTTGGAGAGCTGCACAGAGTAGGGGTGGGATTGTGTTGCAAGACTGGTGATACATGCTCTACGAAGAGAGGGTGGTATACTGTACATTGGGAGTGCTCTGAGGAACACTGACTATTGTAGTAGCGATAGAATAGTGAGAGAGATGCAACATTGCGGCGAAGAGAGAGAGAGAGAGATTGCAAAGAATTGGTGAGTGGACGTGCGTTAATGAGACGGAAGGCTTTCTTTTCTACTTTGTCTAGAAGTGCTATGTGAGAGGATCCTTCCCACACGTGTGAACAATACATGGACGCACTGTGCCCCTGTACAGACCAAGGAGGTGCGCATGGGTAAGGAACCCCCGGAGGCGGTTGAGCACACCCAGCTTCTGGAAAGCTGTTTTAGCAACTGTGGTAATATATTTTCAAGAGAGAGCAGAAGAAAAAGAGACACCTAGAATATTGAGAGAAGATGAAGGGTTAATTCGTATGTTGTTGAAGAGTACGTCATAGTTTTCTGGGAGGGGCCTACGAGTAGACACATGGAGAAATTGAGTTTTGGAAGTATTGAAAGTAATAAGGTTTTCTCTGCCCTAATTATTATAGATACCGTAGTAGAGAGATCAGAAGATAGGTTAGTTGGATCTACCTCAGGGTTTGAACAGAGACAAGGCACACAAGAGGTGACCTTCCTCCTAAACCCACACACCCTCCATCACCCACCACCACCACCCTCCATCACCCACCACCACCACCACCCTCCATCACCCACCACCACCACCCTCCCATCCCCACACTGCTTCCTGTTCACAATTGATCATTCAAATTACACTAGAGGTAATGGCTGTAAGATGATTGGAAAGCCGTTTCACTCGCATGAGGCAAAGCATTTTTTGTTAAATCGAGTGATAAACTTGCGGAATGGACTACCTAGTAATGTAATTTGGTGTAGCAGTATTCAAACTTTTAAAAAATAGCCTAGATAAGGATTTTGCTCTTAACCCTCGAATAATTTCATGTACAAATGAATAGCACCACTTTATACTGTGCTGTCTTTTCTTTTTCATATAGGATAAGTGGTTTAGTTACAAGCAGCCTCATAACGACCAATATATCTGTTGTTGCTTGTTTTCCTTTGTACATACCCACATATCCTCCTCCCCAAAGTTTATATACATACAAGACTTAGACATTGGAGTATCTGGGGAGTTTACTTGTTGCTGTATAATTACCTTGCTCCTCCCACACCCTCCCTACCAACCCGACACCCCGGCCGTGTATTATTGACAATTACCCGCAGTGTTATTAAAGTTAAATACTCTTTTTCCCTCATGTTTAACCCCATTAGTTTTCAGATTTTAAGCGGTTTGTCTCATTAGTTTGTCGATTTTAAGACCTTTCTCCCCATTTCTTTGTCAATATTAAGACTTCTCGTGCTAACTATTTAGGGGTCGTTTTTTTCCATGGCGAACGATAGTGAGCCTGTATTTTTGGAAGAACCGGCCTTCGGCCGTAACATTTTTCTACCGAAACATGTACAAATTAATCTAGAAGGGACGTTCTAATGAACGTTTTTAAAAAGTTTGATGGAGGTCTAGGGAGTAAACTAAAACATAAATAGACTCCAAACAAACACATCCAAACAAACACATAACCACTGTCCCCTTAAACGGCCGAACACCTGTACCCCTCCCCCCTACCCCCACTATTATGATATACCCGGTCAGAAGTTCAAACTCTGATATACTTCACTCACACTCCATGTAGGAACACTTGGTCTCTGGATTATACACTATCTCTCTCTCTCTGTGGTGTGTGTGTTAGCTGCTTGGCACTGTTTATACTATCTTCTCCTCCCACAACCCCTCACCGCAACAGTTTCCCTCCCACCTACCCCCTCCCCTCCCATCTCCTCCCTGGCCCTCCCCACCCAATTCCTCTCTCCCCCGCCCCTCCCCAACCCCTATCTCACCTTCCCCCGCCCTCCCCCCCCCCTATCCCCCCCCCCCCCTCCCCACCTCCTCCCCCCATCCCCCTCCCCCCCCCCCATCTCATCCCTCCCCCCTCTCTCCTCCCCAACCCCTATCTCCTTCCCTCCTCCCTCCCTCCCCCATCGCTTCCCTCCCTCCCCATCTCTCCCTCTCCCTCCCCTCCCCCCTCTCTTCCCCCCACCCCCATCTCTATCCCTTCCCCCCACCCCCATCTCTTTCCCTCCCCCCCCCCATCTCTTCCCTTCCCCCCCCCCCCCCATCTCTTCCTCCCACCTCCATCTCTTCCCTTCCCCTCCCCCCCCCCATCTCTTCCCCTCCCCCCCCATCTCTTCCCTCCCCCCCCATCTCTTCCCTCCCCCCCATCTCTTCCCTCCCCCCCCATCTCTTCCCTCCCCCCCCCCATCTCTTCCCTCCCCCCCCATCTCTTTCCCTCCCCCCCCATCTCTTCCTCCCCCCCCCATCTCTTCCCTCCCCCCCCATCTCTTCCCTCCCCCCCATCTCTTTCCCTCCCCCCCCATCTCTTCCCTCCCCCCATCTCTTCCCTCCCCCCCCATCTCTTCCTCCCCCCCCCCCCATCTCTTCCCTCCCCCCCCATCTCTTCCCCCCCCCCCCCCATCTTCCCTCCCCCCACCTCTTCCCTCCCCCCCCATCTCTTCCCCCCCCATCTCTTCCCTCCCCCCCCACTCTTCCCCCCCCCCATCTCTTCCCTCCCCCCCCATCTCCCTCCCCCCCCATCTATTCCCTCCCCAACCCCAATCTCACCCCTTCCCCCCTATCTCTTCCCCCTCCTCCCTCCCCCGCCCTCACAGCCTCCCTCACCGCCCACCTCCCCAAACGCCCTCACTCCGCCTCCAACCAGCGCGGAGACCGGACGTACTGCGCAGGCGTGTTTTGTGTTGTGTGAGGTGGTTGTCTGCTGTTCAGTGCTGCCGGCTCGTGGTGGTTGTGGTTGTTCGCGCGTTTAATGGTGACGGTAAACTTGGCGAAGGTTCAGTCTCGCGAAGAAGAACACTACTTGCCGAAGAAATATCATGCAGTTTGTAGTCCAGCCTTACATGAAGTTAAAATAAGAACCACTATAGTACATCAAATACAAAGTGTGTATCAAAATGTGGCGATTGAGTTTCTAGCCCAACCAGAGACAAGGTGCAAAATCATCACATAACCTACACTGTGTTACTCAAACTCATCAGTGGAAAATAATATATTAAGAGGGCTTTGGATAAACAGATAAACCTTGGAATAAATAAAGTTGCTATTATGATATTGACATTTTGAAAACCAGCCCTGTTAATAAATCAATAAACTGAATATAACTGACATGAACTGAACCTGAATTGAACTGATCCGAACCCAAGAAACCCAATACACTTTGTGAAATCTAAACTATTTGAAATCTAAGCTATTTGAAGTTGAAACTTTTTGAAATATCATCTAATCTAAATTAAAATCTAAGTCAGTAGGGCCACAGATAGGAACACCAATACCTAGGCCCGCCCCTGAATTAAAGATACAAGCGTTGGAATCCCATATTAAGTGCTGTGGTAATATTGAGGCCCGCGTATATAAGGGGAGCTTTGTGAACCAGTGGGGGACGATCCTGATTGGGGGAGGAGCCAAATTAACCCCTTCTGTATTTAGTGATAATTTATGAAAGATGTTGCTTACCCCATATTGAACGAAGGCTGAAAAACAAAGTATTGAACGAAATCTAAAGAACCGAGCGTTGATTACATTATTTGAAGACTTGAAATAATTCGTTTTTTTTTTTTTAAAGGATAACAGTAATATTTGTGTATTATAGAAAACTTGAAATCATACGTCATTTTATGATCGAAAACTTTAATTAATAGGGCTTTGTTATGATAGAAACTTGAAATCATACGGCTGTTTTTAGGATAACGGTACTATTTGTGTTTACGCATTCCTGGAAGTGTTTGACTGTGGAAAGGCTTAAATTTAGGGTTTAATGCCGTAAGCCCTTACCCACGCGTCTGCCCTACATAACTACCCTTCCCTCCCTCCCTCCCTCCCTCTACGGTGCTGTACAAGGCTCTTCTGTTATGGGCGCACCATCTACACCCACTGATCGCCCACCTGTCGTTATATTATACCAACCCACGCCCATCTAAACCCGTTCCCTTGCCCACTTATTCCCACCAATATTCCTCCACTTTTAGGCTTCACACTCTTGCCACCTGGATCCCTATTTCAAATTGACCTAACTATATCCACTAGAATATCGAACCTACATCACCCACTACCACTGTCAAATCCACATACCACTACCACCTTGACCCCGTCCTTATTCACGTATTATAAAAAACAATAAAAATACCCCCTAAACCTCACCTGAATCTATTGACTACTTATTAATACCACCTACACACTACCCTCATTCAGCTATTACCTACCACCACCACCACCTACATAGATCTCATTACCCATCACCAGCTACCACTGACACCTACACCACCCACCACCACCTACACCCCCGTACAGTCACCACCATGGGTACACGGAACCTACCACCTAAGGACTGGATGCTGGGAGACTCCACCGAACCTGATCATGACCCCTGCCAGGTAAGATACTTTAGTGATTATATATATATTATATATATATATATAATGTGTATCCTTGTTTTCTATGCCTTATATTTACTTCTAATGACCGTGTGTGTTTTGTTTAATTATCGTTATTTTATTTATGTATATTAGGGTCACACGGTAGCATACCACAACTTACATAAGGTGTTATTTTCGTGGTTCTATTTGTGGGATATCGTTACCGTTACACCTGTTTCCGAGACCAATAATGTGTTCGGCCTCCAAGTTTCGCTCACCCTTCTGTTATTATCGTCATTCTCAGATCATTAATATCACTCGTCAGCTGTGGCATCTCTTACTTGTGACTCTGCTTCTTCTTCAGGTTATGTGATGGGTCGTTTTTCTGGACCCCCTTCTCCCTCATATTTTTGTGGACCCCCTTCTCCCTCATATTTTTCCCAATAGGTTGGGTTTGTTTTATATGTCAATATTTCAATGATCGTTTATCGATAAATCTACAGTTTTACTACCCCTATTGTGTCGCTATTCTGTTGGTACTAATGGGTTAATATTATTAGTAGTAGACTTCGTATGGTTTGATGATGCGCGGAAATGTATATTTGACTTGAAATAGATACATTGAAGATTACAAACCTTCGTAAACCCATAAACAGGGAACGTGAGCAGGGTTTAGACCGGTCGCGAGACAGGTTAGTTTTCGGTTAGGTTAGGTTAAGTTAGGTTAGGTTAGGCTAGGCTAATTTTAAAAATACTAAAATGCGACGGTCCTCGGTATTAAACAACACTGTACAGTATATCAAATAAAAAATAAAAAACTACACCAAATTACTTGAAAAACTCTTATCTGATTGGTGATAAATTGTTATCAAAATAAGTTTTTTCCAGTTTCCGCGTCTGCTGAACCATCCAAAACATGCTAAAAGGCGTGTTTTGAAGGGGAGAGGTGGTGGGGGGGAGGGGTAGTATAACTGTAGATTTACCTTTACTTCTATTATTTTCTGTTTGTTATCTGTATATCTTATCTTTACTTTTTGTGTTTGTTTTTCTTTTCATCTGACCGTGTACATCTGTTCTTTTCATCTGACCGTGTACATCTGTTCTTTTCATCTGACCGTGTACACCTGTTCTCTTGTGGTGTTGTCTGTCTTTCCCCTTGTCCTAAGCCTTGACCCAGATGGAAGGGGTGACTAGATGAACATTGTGTTAACTCTCTCTCTCTCTCTCTCTCTCTCTCTCTCTCTCTCTCTCTCTCTCTCTCTCTCTTTTCTCTCTCTCTCTCTTTTCTCTCTCTCCCTCTCTCTCCTCTCTCTCTCTCTATCTCTCTCTCCCTCTCTCTCTCTCTCTCTCTCTCTCTCTCTCTCTCGTAGTATATTATTTTGAGTACATTCAAGTTGTAGGTTTATATTGCTGTAAATCAAATGTTATGTAAGCAATATTTCGCCATATGTACAGATCTATTGTTAATGCTCTTACACACACACACCCTTTTAGCCTTTGACCTGACCTTCTTAACCTCTCGCTCTCTCTCGCTCACTCTTTCACACACTCACACACACACACACACACACACACACGCATACATACATACACACTCACAAAACACACACACACACACACACACACTCACAAAACACACACACACACACACACACTTTGACCTGACCCTCTTCACACCATGTACCGGTACCTCCTGTTAAACCCAATGTATTCCTTCCATGTACTCGGAGGTGCTGTAAGATAATATACAGTGCCCCAAATGTGATACGCCACACTTCAGGCTATGATTATATACATGATTATGAACTAAAGATGTTCTATTAAAACTAAAACTATCTGAATATCAACTATTAAAGTCATATTGAGTATAGGTAGCAAATTTATAATGGTAGTTTTGGGTTCCTATCATCATATGCTTCATTTCTATATACGTTTTATCCCCGGGAAAAAAACAAAATCTTGGGTTTTTTCTTTTTTTCTTGGATTTTTGTTTTTGTTTATTAACCTAACCAAAAAAACCTAACCTAACCTAAATGTATTTGGGGGCTATTAGGTTAGGTTAGGTTAGGTTAATGACCAAAAAAAAAAATCCCAAGAAAAAAAATGAAAAATCCCAAGATTTTTGTTTTTTTCCCCCCGGGGATAAAAAGTATATAGAAATGAAGCATATGATGATAGGAACCCAAAACTACCATTATAAATGTGCTACCTATATTGTGGCGTCTCCTGTATATTAACCGAATATCAACTATTAAAGACATATTGAAGGTTTTACATAGTGTCCTCCCCCGCACTATTGGAATGGGGTCGTCCATGTTAAACGGTTTCCAACAAGCCCAATGTGAGTTATAAAATCTCTGATAATTTCGCAACATTATGATAATTATATGGTATATTATTCGCATATAGGTGAGGGTGGTGTAGGCCCTTTAACAGCTGGGTAAGCCTTATGGGGAAATACCATTTTCAACATACATTTTACTGATTGGTATGGGTTGAGATTTCGAGCTTAAACCTCTTGAGTACCAGCGACTGTGTTATATTTCGAGCTTAACCCTCTGAGTACCAGCGACGGGTTGAGATTTCGAGCTTAACCCTCTGAGTACCAGCGACTGTGTTATATTTCGAGCTTAACCCTCTGAGTACCAGCGACGGGTTGAGATTTCGAGCTTAACCCTCTGAGTACCAGCGACGTGTTATATTTCGAGCTTAAACCTCTTGAGTACCAGCGACGTGTGTTATATTTCGAGCTTAACCCTCTGAGTACCAGCGACGTGGGTTATATTTTATTCTAGCTATATTTAGACGATACTATGGAGCTTAGGAAGTATATGTGGTAGTTGAAAGGGTTGGCTGAGATAGCTTGAAGCTTTATTATGGCTAGAGGTCCTTCCCAAGTTGAATTAAATCGTCTAGTAGTTGCCAGAATACGATGAAAAGGACGTCCCTGGTACTGAGTGGCTTAAGGGGAGGTTTCCACTTGAGGAATTTTTTTTCGAACTTCCTTCTACCTCATGTTTAGCCCCATTGCTTTTGAGATTTTAAGACTTTCTCCCAATTAGTTTGACGATTTTAAGAACTTTCGACCCATTTATGTCACTTTTAAGACCTTTCGTGCCATTTAGGAGTATATTTTTTCCTGGCGAGAGATAGCGAGCCTGTAATTTAAGAGGAACCGGCCTTCGGCCGGGATTTTTTTTTACCGAAAAATGTACAAATTTATCTTGAAAGAGGATCAAAGGGGGTGTAATTTCAAGCTTGATGGAAGTCTAGGAAACTCACTAAAAACCTCCCCTTAACCTATAGAACCTCCCCTTAACCTATAGAACCTCCCCTTAACCTATAGAACCTCCCCTTAACCTATAGAACCTCCCCTTAACCTATAGAACCTCCCCTTAACCTATAGAACCTCCCCTTAACCTATAGAACCTCCCCTTAACCTATAGAACCTCCCCTTAACCTATAGAACCTCCCCTTAACCTATAGAACCTCCCCTTAACCTATAGAACCTCCCCTTAACCTATAGAACCTCCCCTTAACCTATAGAACCTCCCCTTAACCTATAGAACCTCCCCTTAACCTATAGAACAGTTATGCTTGGAATGTGTTTATATAACCTACCCCTACCCATACTTCGAGACACCCTGTATGTATATGCAAGTTCCACATTGGACTCGAAACATAAGTATAGTCTGGTTCAAGAGTGATGTAACTCCTTAAGGGGAGATTTCCACTAGAGAGATTTTTTTCTGGACCCCTTTCTCCCTCATGTTTAGCCCCATTGCTTTTGAGATTTTAAGACGTTCGCCCTAGTAGTTTGGACATTTTAAGACATTTTTCCCCATTACTGTCAATTTTAATACCTTTCGTGCCATGAAGGTGTCGATTTTTTCCTGGCGAGCGATAGCGAGCCTGTAATTTAAGAGCAACCGGCCTCCGGCCGTGACATTTTTCTACCGAAAAATTTACAAATTTATCTTGAAAGGGGGTCTAGGGGGTGTAATTTTAAGCTTGATGAAAACGTAGGGAACAAACTAAATACCTCTCCTTAAACGTAGGGAACAAACTAAATACCTGCCCTTAAAAGTAGGGAACAAACTAAATACCTGCCCTTAAAAGTAGGGAACAAACTAAATACCTCCCCTTAAAAGTAGGGAACAAACTAAATACCTCCCCTTAAAAGTAGGGAACAAACTAAATACCTCTCCTTAAACGTAGGGAACAAACTAAATATCTCCCCTTAAAAGTAGGGAACAAACTAAATACCTCCCCTTAAAAGTAGGGAACAAACTAAATACCTGCCCTTAAACGTAGGGAACAAACTAAATACCTCTCCTTAAACGTAGGGAACAAACTAAATACCTCCCCTTAAAAGTAGGGAACAAACTAAATACCTGCCCTTAAAAGTAGGGAACAAACTAAATACCTCCCCTTAAAAGTAGGGAACAAACTAAATACCTCCCCTTAAAAGTAGGGAACAAACTAAATACCTCTCCTTAAACGTAGGGAACAAACTAAATACCTCCCCTTAAAAGTAGGGAACAAACTAAATACCTCTCCTTAAAAGTAGGGAACAAACTAAATACCTCCCCTTAAAAGTAGGGAACAAACTAAATACCTCTCCTTAACTCTTTCTGTACCGGTGACGTCTTTTTTATTTTTCTCTAGCCATATTTAGACGATTTTGTGCAGTTTAAAAAGGATCTGTGGTGGTAAAAAGGGTTAAGTGAGATAGTTGGAAGCCTGGTAATTACTGGAGGCCCTTGATAAAATGAATAAAATCGTCTAATAGTAGCCGAAATCAAGTTAAAAGGACGTCGCCGGTTGATAAGGGGTTAACTCTTGGTCCGGTTTTCTGGACCACTTTCTCCCTCATGGTTAACCACATTAGTTTTCAGATGTTAAGATGTTTGCCCCATTAGTTATTCGATTTTAAGACCTTTCGCCCCATTTCTTTGCCAATATTTAGACCTTTCGTGCTATTTAGGTGTCGATTTTTTCCCTGGCGAACGATAGTGAGCCTGTAATGTTGGAAGAATCGGCCTTTGGCCAGGACGTTTTTCTATCGAAAAATTTACATTAATCTAGAAGGGGGATCTAATGGGTGTTTTTTTTTTTTTTTAATTTGATGGAGGTCTAGGGAGAAAACTAGAAAAATAATTAATACATGCAAAAATAATGAATACATGCACAAATCGGCCAAAAAGTGAACCATCCCCCCTATATTTGATTGTGGCTCATATTGGATGATTGATTGTGTTTATATAGTATTAATTTGATTTGATTTTCCTGCCTAGACAAAAAAAAAAAAAATAGACAAATTTGTGCATTTTTCAGTAGAAAAATGCCCCGTCCGAAAGCCACTTCCTCTATAATTGCGGGCTCGCTTCCGCTCGCCAGGAAAAATCTATGCCACGAAATGTCTTAAAATTGACAAAGAAATGGGGTGAAAGGTCTTAAAATCGCCCCCCCCCCCCCCCCCCTAAAAGAAAAAGAAAAAAAATTAGTGTTCAATTGGAGACGTTAAGGAGAGATTTCCACTGGTGAGATTTTTTTCTTGACTCCTTTCTCCCTTATGTTTAGCCCCATTGCTTTTCTAATTTTAAGACGTTCGCCCCATTATTTTGACGATTTTAAGAACTTTCGACCCATTTCTGTCAATTTTAAGACCTTTCGTGGCATGTAGGTGTCGATTTTATCCTGGCGAGCGATAGCGAGCCTGTAATATAAGAGGAACCGGCTTTCAGCCGGAACATTTTTCTACCGAAAAATTTACAAATTCATCTTGAAAGGGGGTCAAGGGGGAGTAATTTTAAGCTTGATGGAAGTCTAGGGAATCAACTAAAAACCTCCCCTTAATTTATATAGAGTGGCTACCGTTGCTGTTCAATTAATGGTTTTTATTTCTTCACTTATTTTTGTCGTCCCTTTCACTCACACCTGGGCCGACTCACACCTGGGCCGACTCGCCCGATCATTACCTGTTGAGCGGCACATTACCTAGGGATTACCGACATTTACTTTAAGGGGGTGACTTGCTTTTTTTGTTTTATCTTTCTCATTTCTCTCTTTCTCTGACTTGTATCCATTTGGCCCCATTCAGCCAACTGTTTTAAGACTTTTATCCCCATCCAGGTGTCGATTTTTTCCTGGAGAGCGATAGCGAGCCAGTATTGTATGGAGAAATCCGGCTTCGCCGGAGACATTTTTCTATCGAAAAATTTACAAATTGAGCTTGCTGTCAAAACAAATATATATATGCTGGCTCGCTACCGCTCGCCAGGAAAATATTGACACCTGGATGGGGGTAAACGTCTTAAAACAGTAGGCTGAATGGGGCCGAATGGATACAAGCCAAAGAAAGAGGGAAAGAGAACAAAAGCGAGGTGGGCTTCTTTAACACTATCTGGTCCAACGCCTTTGGGGTTATTATTGGATTTGGTGTGTGTGTGTGTGTGTGTGTGTGTGTGTGTGTGTGTGTGTGTGTGTGTGTGTGTGTGTGTGTGTGTGTGTGTGTGTGTGTGTGTGTGTGTGTGTGTGTGTGTGTGTGTGTGTGTGTGTGTGTGTGTGTGTGTGTGTGTGTGTTCGGACTCTTGTCTTGAGTGGCCAATCCCCAGCTATGGGGTATGTGCCTGAGTATATATATATATATATATATATATATATATATATATATATATATATATATATACATAGATCAATAGTAATAGCAACAATAATAATAGTAAAAACAACTATATATTCTCTCTACTGTGCATATGACCCTGTATGGCTCTGCGTCATATGAGTCTGAAGAGGTTAACCTCGTATATATCTGTTTCCGAGATGGTAATCACGTGACGCCTACTTTCCCCTTTGAATCACACGTCACTCTGATATCAAGTCTTATAAACAACACACCCGCGACCTCCAATATCACACAATGTAATCCAGCACCTCCTTTGCTTGTGACTTGCATGTTGTTACTCATACCAAGATTAGTCAGTAGAAGTAAATCTAACCCTTTCAATTCTCCCTACCAACAAATGCCAAAAGTGGCCGACAGAGGCGCTGAACGCAATGTTTACCGCGGTGCATCATGGGAAATTGTATATGTCGCGGATCTCTGCACCCTCTCTCTCGCTCTTTCAACAATTCTTTATTATAAGCGGTCTGTCTAAATCATGATAAACTGTGCATGTCCTAGGTGTTAAGGGGAGGTTTTTAGTTGATTCCCTAGACTTTCATTAAGCTTAAAATTACTCTCCCTTGACCCCCTTTGAAGATAAATTTGTACATTTTTCGGTAGAAAAATATCCCGGCCTAAGGCCGGTTCCCCTTAAATTAAATTAAATTAAGAAATCGACACCTAAATGGCACGAATGGTCTTAAAATTGACAAATGGGGCGAGGTTTCTTAAAATCACCAAACTAATGGGGCAAGCGTCTTTAAATTTCACAAGCAATGGGGCTAAACATGAGGGAGAAAGAGGTTCAGAAAAAAATCCTCCAGGTGGAAATCTCTCCTTAAGTAATGTTGATGTTGACAGTCATAGCTCTGGCGCTAGTTCAGAAGCGTCCACCAGAGGTCTCCAGTGTATTCTTGGTAGCGAGAATTAGCCATATTCCCGCAGTTCTGCCTTTTGTCTCCCTCACATAGAACACAAAAAACAAACACCAAAGACAAAAGAAGAATAAGACCATTGTTTTTGTCGGCAGTCTTACTACTACTTTATGTTTTACGCCACAACAATATTCTAAGAATTTTTAGTTTGTATAGTGCGAATCTATTATTGCAATTACAGAAATATTTTCAGAATATTCATTGAGGTATCATGAGCTGAATTTGTGTTCATGCGAGCGAAATCTCGTCGATACAGTGCACTTCACACACGAAATACGATTTAACCCCTTGAAGCTCTGACGCGTTTTAGCAGATTATTTCGGCTGTCATTAGACGATGTTATGCAGCTTAGGAAGGATCTGTGGGTATGAAATGGGTAAAGGATATCTCAATCAACCCTCAGACTTCCACACACCTCTCCTAATCTGCAGAAAAACGTCTAATGTTAGCCAGAAATCAAAATAAGAAATGCGTATTGGAGCTCGAAAGGGTGAATAATGGGTTTACTGTGTTATAAATGGATGTGCATGGAAACACAGCAATAACCATAGATCGATATACGACCACGATAACACTGGCAACATTTCGATTAAGGCTGTCATAATCCACAGGGGGTTAACCCTTCCAGTACCGGTGCCGTCCTTTGAACTTTATTCTGGCTACTGTTCGACGATTCCATTCAGGTTAAAAAGGGCCTCCAGCAATTAACAGGCTTCGAACTGTCTCACTTAATCCGTTTGACCACCACAGATCCTTCTTAAATTGCACACAATCTTCTAAATCTAGCTAGAGTAAAATGAAGAAGACGTCGCCGGTACAGAAGGGGTTAAGGGGAGGTTTTTAGTGTTACCTAGACCTCCATCAAGCTTAAGAGTACATCCCCTTGACCCCCTTTCAGAATCAATGTGTACATTTTTCGGTAGAAAAATTTCCCGGCCGAAGGCCGGTTCCTCTTAAATTACAGGCTCGCTATCGCTCGCCAGGAAAAAATCGACACCTAAATGGCACGGAAATGTTAAAATTGACATAAATGGGGCGAATCTTCATAAAATCGCCAAACTAATAGGGCGAACGTCTTAAAATCTCAAAAGCATTCGGGCTAAACATGAGGGAGAAAGGGGTCAAACAAATATTCCCTCAAGTGGAAATCTCCCCTTAAGAGCTCCACTGACACACACTCTGGCACATCTGCAACGCTTGCTAAGTCTGTTATGGTCCAGGCTACAGACTCTTTTTACTTAGATGTCTCAAACCGACCATAAAATTGTATGTACATGTTTGAGATTCCAAAGGTACATTCTCACCATTATCAAACGCTTGCTTCTCTCTCATGACTATATACCGGTAATTGATGTAAGGGGAGATATCCACTGGAGGGATTTTTTTCTGGACCTCTTTCTCCCTCATGTTTAGCCCTGTTGCTTTTGATATTTTAAGACATTCGCACCATAATTAAGAACTTTCGCCCCATTTCTGTAAATTTTAAGTCCTTTCATGCAATTTAGGTGTCTTATGTTTTCCTGGCGAGCGATAGCGAGCCTGTAATTTAAGAAGCACCGGCCTTTGGCCGGGAAATTTTTCTACCGAAAAATTTACACATTTATCTTGAAAGGGGGCCTAGAGGGTGTAATTTTAAGCTTGATGGAGGTCTAGGGAACTAACTAAAAACCTCCCCTTAAGGGTTGTTTACAGGATCTGTGTGTGTGTGTGTGTGTGTGTGTGTGTGTGTGTGTGTGTGTGTGTGTGTGTGTGTGTGTGTGTGTGTGTGTGTGTGTGTGTGTGTGTGCGTGTGTGTGTGTGTGTATTTTCCCGGCCGAAGGCAGATTTTTTCCAAGTTAATGGCTTACTATCGCTCGCCCAGAAGAAATAGATACCTGCATGGGGTTTAGCGTCTTATTATTGCCAAACTATGGGAGTGAATCGTCTTAAAAATTTCGAAACTGGTGGAATGAAACTAGGTGGAGAGTCCAGAAAGAACTCCGTCGGATGAAATAGGGTTAAGAATACAAGTGAAAGGCTTTATTGATATGAGTCATGTTAAGGGGAGGTTTCTAGTGTGTTGCTTAGACCTCCATCAAGCTTAAAATTACATCCCCTAGACCCCCTTTTCAAGATAAATTTTTACATTTTTCGGTAGAAAAATTTCCCGGCCGATTCCTATTAAGTTAGAGGCTCGCTATCGCTCGCCAGGAAAAAATCGACACCTAAATGGCACGAAAGGTCTTACAATTGACATAAATGGGGCGAAAGTTATTAAAATTGCCAAACTAATGGGGCAAACGTCTTAAAATATCAAAAGCAATGGGGCTAAACGTGAGGGAGAAAGAGGAGGTTCGGGAGAAAAAAAAATCCCTCCAGTGGAAATCACCTCTTCCCGCCTTAACCATCCTCCTATATTTACAACTAACTCCCTAATTCAGTGTTGTTGTTATAGCTCACTGGCTCTGTGTAGTCTATATAACCAGCCTTGCCTTATATTTACAACTAACTCCATAATTCAGTGTTGTTGTTATAGCTCACTGGCTCTGTAGTCTATATAACCAGCCTTGCCTTATATTTGTATCCATGGTTTGTGTCTAGTGGGTTCCATGCAAGTCACTCCTACTTGTTTGTGTCTGGCTTAAGGGGAGGTTATTAGTTGATTCCCTAGACTTCCATCAAGCTTAAAATTACTCTCCCTTGACCCCCTTTCAAGATAAATATGTACATTTTTCGGTAGAAAAATTTCCCGGCCAAAGGCCGGTTCCTCTTAAATTACAGGCTCGCTATCGCTCGCCAGGAAAAAATCGTCACCTAAATGGCACGAAATGTCTTAAAATTGACAACGAAATGGAGCGAAAGGTGTTAACATCGCCAAACTAATGGGCCGAACGTCTTAAATCTGAAAACTAATGGGGGAGAAAGGGGGCCATCCAAACGACCCCTCTCGCCTTAACGAGCCTTGCCTTAATTGTGTCAAGGACTTTGTCACCTGTGTTTTATATAAGTCACTCCTACTTGTCATGTCTGTCTTAAGGGGAGGTTTTTAGTTTGGTCTCTAGCTATCCATCAAGCTTAAGATTACACCCCTTTGAGCACATTTGAAGATAAATTTGTACATTTTTCGGTAGAAAAAAATTCCGGCTGAAAGCCGGTTCCTCTTAAATTACAGGCTCGCTATCGCTCGCCAGGATAAAATCGACACCTAAATGGCACGAAAGGTCTTAAAATTGACAGAAATGGGTCGAAAGTTCTTAAAATCGTCAAAATAATGGGGCAAACGTCTTAAAATTATAAAAACAATGGGGCTAAACATGAGGGAGAAAGAAGTCAAGAAAAATATCCGCTAGTGGAAATCTCCCCTTAACCCTATCTGGTGAGGGTAGGGTCTTTTTCACTCCATTAGCTAGACATGTTAAGCCGTTTCACATATTTAGCATGGGAGCTATACGGCTTGATTAGTGTGGATTAGTTGAGTATTAGCCGTGTTTATAGGTTCGTAAATCGTGGAGATGCTGATGATAAATATAACTAGCCAAAGAATAGCAGAGGAGGAGGAGGTGGTGTTATGAGTGGAGTGGTCCAAATGAAGGAAGGGACTCATTTCGCAGGGTTTGGTGTGTGACTGTGACATCCTGGCTGACTGGTGGTTGTGGTTGTTGTAGTGGATGTAGTTGGTGGTTATGGTAGATGGTGGTTGTTGCAGTGGATGTAGTGGTTTAGGTTGTGATGTAGTAGTTGTTGTTGTAGTGGATGTAGTTGGTGGTTGTTGTTGTAGTGGATGTAGTTGATGGTGGTGGTTGTTGTGAATGTAGTTGGTGGCAGGTGTTTTGTGTGGTTGTGACGTAGTAGTGGTTGTAGTTGGTGGTGAGGTTGTGTTTTTAATGAAGAGACCTGTTGTGAATGTAGTTAGTTAGGTGGTTGTGATGTGGTCGATTGTGTTTGTTGTTATTGTTGTTGTTGTTGTTGTTATTGTTGTTGTTATTGTTGTTGTTGTTATTGTTGTTATTGTTGTTATTGTAGTAATGTTGGTAATTAAGGCTGTGAGAGGAATGTAACTGAATTAGAGGAGGAGGAAGTCTTATCATTGTGGTGGGTTGTAATATCCGGTACACGTCTTCTGGGGGAGATTTTGTATTCATCGTTTGTCTGTCTATATGTTTGTCAGCAGGATATCTCAAAAACTATACCCCGTTTCATTTCATCTGGCGGTAAATTGCGAAGTTCCCATAAAGATTTCTCAGTTATTTTGAAGGTTTTGCAGTGAAATGTGGTGCTAAATCGCCTAAATGTATAAACTTGGTCTTAATAGGATGCAGAGACATAGTAGTTTCATATTGTCCATGAAGGAAGTATCGAGAAATTAGCTGCTAAGGGATTCAATTTACCGTCAGTTGAAAAGAAACAGGGTATAGTGGTGGGATTTAGATATATTTAACCCTTTGAGGATTATGCCGCGTGTTGACAGTTCATTCTGGCCATTATTAGACGATTTTGTACAGTTTAGGAAGGATCTGTGGGAATTTGAAGGGTGAGGAGTATCTCGATTAACCCTCTGACTTCCACATTCTCTTCCTAATCTGTATACACATAGTTTAATGATAGCCAGAAAACAGGAAAGAAATGCGTCGGTGTATCTTGAAAGGGTTAATATATATGGCCAACCTACGATCCCCCCCAACCCCGAGCGATAGCGAAACTACAACCACAGCAAAACCATATCCTACATATATATATATATATATATATATATATAAATTATTATGTTCTCTCCAACAACCAACTCTACTCCTAAAATCGATTAATGAAATATTACAAACACAAGTGGCAGTCCGTGGATTCGAACCCAGGACGCTCACACCGAATATCAACACCTTATGCATTACACCACGAAGGCAGTTAAAGAATGGTGGACACTGCCTACGATTTATTATGCATGAATTTATTTAGTTGTAGTTGTGTTGGTTATGGTAATAGTGGTTGTAATTATTATTTGTATCTGATATACAGTATATGGGTGTGAGGTTGTGGTAGTTGTAGAAATCCTGGTTGTGGTGGTTGTACTTCTTTAGGTGTTGGTATCGGTAGCGCCAACGAACTTAACAATAATCTTTATCCATAAACCTCTCTGTAACTCAAAAGGGCCTAGAGCAAACTGGCTGTAAATATCCACACCGATATCCTGGTAGACTCTTCCCAAACGATAGAAATGTCAGCCCGATTGCATTAATTTATTTCGAGTTATAAGAAGTTAAGGGGTCAAGATTATTGTCCAGTTCGTTGGCGCTACCTATAGTACTTATGATGATCGTGATGAATGGATTAATTTGAGTGACAAAGTTATTTTCAAACATTTATTTTAAGACAGTTTTACAAGAAATTGATTGTGATAGTTGTGGGAATGAGTGTGACCGTCTTTCACACACTCGCTCACACAAGCACACACACACACACACACACACACACACACACACACACACACACACACACACACACACACACACACACACACACACACACACACCAAGCACACTCTTTTATCTCTATCTGATTCTCGAACACATTTACACACACACTCACACTTAGTATAACACACTCAGACACGTACACGTTTCTTCTCTCTCTCTCTCTCTCTCTCTCTCTCTCTCTCTCTCTCTCACGGTTATGCGATAGATATAAAGACATTCTCATCTATTATAGTTTCAAAGTAGTGTTGGTGATCGAAGAAGAGTATTGTTATTATTAGTTATTTTATATTGGTTTATAATTATGTCGATTGTGCATACTCCAGCTTACTTCTGGAATGACTTACATTAATATCAGTATTTTGGGCTCCAAATATGCTGCGATTTGTTTTTTTCCTGGTGGTGTAATGGTTAGTGTTTATGGGGAGGCTTTTAGTTTGTTCCCTAGACTTCCATCAATCTAAAAATTACACTCCCTTGACCCCCTTTCAAGATAAATTTGTACATTTTTCGGTAGAAAAATGTCCCAGCCGAAGGCTGATTCCTCTTAAATTACAGGCTCGTTATCGCTCGCCAGGAAATAATCGACACCTACATGGCACGAAAGGTCTTAAAATTGACAGAAATGGGGTGACGGTTCTTAAAATTGACAAACTAAAGGGGCGAACGTTTTAAAATCTCAAAAGCAATGGGGCTAAACATGAGGGAGAAAGGTGTCCAGAAAAAAATCCCTCAAGTGGAAATCTCCCCTTAAACATTTGTGTGTGATAACCCAGGTTCGAATCCCGGTGGATCACATAATTATATGCTTTCATTAATTTGGTGTTGTGGTGAAATTAATAATATAGATTGTGTGTGTAATTTGTGTGTGTTCAATACAAGCAAACCAACTGAAAACAAAGGCAAAACCCTCCCCGAATTACCAGTGATGGAAATAATATATTTTTTTTTTTTTGGCCCCCTTCTCCCTCATGTTTAGCCCCATTGGTTTTGAGATTATAAGACGTTCGACCCATTAGTTTGACGATTTTACCTCCTTTCACCCCATTTCGTTGTCAATTTGAAAACCTATCGTGCCATTTAGGTTTCGATTTTTTGCCTGGCAAGCGATAGCGAGCCTGTAATTATAAGAGGAACCGGCCTTCAGCCAAATTTATCTTGAAGGGGTCTAGTACTCTAGGGGATGTTTTTCTAAGTTTGAGGGATGTCTAGCGAGAAAACTAAAACAAATAGAAAAGTTAAATAATTGGCCAAAAAAGAAGCCACTCTCCCTTTAAGGGGAGGTATTTAGTTTGTTCCCTAGACCTCCATCAAGCTTAAACTTACACCCCCTTGAGTCCCTTTCAAGATATATTTGTAAATTTTTCGGTAGAAAAATGGCCAGGCCGAAGGCCGGTTCCTCTTAAGTTACAGGCTCGCTATCGCTCGCCAGGATAAAATAGACACCTGAATGGCACGAAAGGTCTTAAAATAGGGTGAAAGTTCTTAAAATCGCCAAACTAACGGGGCAAACATCTTAAAATCTCAAAAGCAATGGGGCTAGACATGAGAGCGAAAGAAGTCAAGAAAAAAGTCCCTCAAGTGGATATCTTCCCTTAAGCCAAGATTTAGTCTGATGTTCAGTTAATAATGGAGGCGAGATAGATGTCCCAAGATTGTACACCTGTTTCAAGGTGTGATCGCCCGGTAACCCACATCTATACAGGGGGAGAGTATCACCACCACCACCACCACCACCACCACCACCACCACCACCACCATCACCACCACCACCACCACCATCCACCACCCACCACCACCACCACCACCACCACCACCAAACTAACTACCACTCGTTGCGGTACCATACTGTTCAACTAACGGCTGTATAGTGTACCGTAGTGTAGTGCCCCCCCCCCCCCCCCCCCCCCCCCATGCTCAGGTCTTTGGTTCACACACTACGGACGCTTCGGACAACAAAGATCGGCCGACTTTTCACTGTATCGCCATTTGAGGGGAGGCTGACCGTTTGTTTGGTCTATTAATTAATTTATTCATATATTTTTTTTTAGTTTCCTCCCTAGACCTCCATCAAGCTTAGAAAAACACTCCCTTCAAGATAAATTTGTACATTTTTTGGTAGAAAAATGTTCCGGCCGAAGGCAGATTCCTCTTGAAAATTGCAAGCTCGGTATCGCTCGCCAGGAAAAAATAGACACCTAAATGGCACGAAAGGTCTTAAAATTGACAACGAAATGGGGCGAAAGGTGTTAACATCGCCAGACTAATGGGCCTAACTTCTTATAATCTCAAAACTAGTGGGGCTAAACATTAGGGAGAAGGGGGTCCAGAAAAACGGTCTGCCTCCCCTTAAGTCATTTTATACATATTGCCACCTGAATTCTTAATGTGTGTGTGTGTGTGTGTGTGTGTGTGTGCGCGTGCGCGTGTGCGCTCTCTCTCTCTCTCTCTCTCTCTCTCTCTCTCTCTCTCTCTCTCTCTCTCTCTCTCTCTCTCTCTCTCTCTCTCTCTTGTGTTGACGAGTTGACACGGTGTTCTCATGTTTGGCTTTGTTTGCTTTGTTTTGTGTGTTTGTTTGTATTGTTTGTTCCCACATGTATTGTCGTTCCGTTAATTCACCTCAAGTAAATTCATCTACACTTAAGCTCATTTAACTTGACCGAAGCTAAAGGAACTAACTTAACACTAAACTAACGCTAACTAACACTAACTACCGGTAACCTAATTTAACACTCACCTAACACTAACTAACTAACACTAACCTAATTTAACACAATCCTATGTTATTTAGCTAACATAAAACTAACATAGCAACACTCTTATGCTAGTGTAACGTGACCGGAGCTAAAGGGGAGGTTTTTAGTTGATTCCCTAGACTTCCATGAAGCTTAAAATTACTCCCCCTTTCAAGATAAATTTGTACATTTTTCGGTAGAAAAATGTTCCGGCCAGAGGCCGGTTCCTCTTAAATTACAGGCTCGCTATCGCTCGCCAGGAAAAAATCGACACCTAAATGGCACGAATGGTCTTAAAATTGACAGAAATGGGGCGAGGGTTCTTAAAATCGCCAAACTAATGGGGCGAACGTCTTAAGATATCAAAAGCAATGGGGCTAAACATGAGGGAGAAAGGGGTCCAGAAAAAAAATCCCTCCAGTGGAAATCTCCCCTTAACACAATGACATCTTAAGTTTAACCCCTTCAGCACGACGACGTAATTTTCCTCGTATTCTGGTTACCATTAGTCGATTTTCTGTCTTGATAGCCTAATGCTTAGTGTGCGGAATTTCGGTGTGAGTATCCTAGGTTCGAGTCCTTGGAGTACCACATGTATTCATTACTTTCATTGATTTCACTAGTTAGGTTTATTTTTACATTAATTGGTGAGTGTGTGAAAACAAATAGGACTGTAATCTACCTCTAGGACTCAAAGGGGTACAGTCGAGGTTAATAAGTGTGGTCAGATATTTCACAAAGGTTCGGACACTGACTAATTCTCTGAGGGATAAGCACTTTTCCCAGTAACTATAGAGATACCAATAACACTTCTTGAGCGAAAACCACTGGAATCTATGACAACACTTAATACCCCCGATTGTTCATACGATCTCGATGAACTCTCTGAATAACAGGTTTTTTCACATGCTGTACGGTCGCGCTAATAAGTCATGTACCAGCTGTCATTACGTTTGGCTTGCTCTGTGTTGTATTAATGTCTGTCAGATGTTGAATAGGGTGGGTAATTGTAGGAAAATGTTTGTATATTTCACTCAATATGAAGAAATGAAGCTTAAATATTGCTGATACCAATTAGTGATCGAAACCTATGTGGTTCTCAGACATCACTTATTAGCGCGATTGTACAAAATCGTCAAATGTTAGCCAGCACAAAAGATAGTATGAGGCGTTATCGTGTTGAAAGGGTTAAGCTAACTTGTACTGTAAGGTAGACTGAAATAGTGTTGCTCCCTGCACATAACAATAGTGTTGCTCCCTGCACATAATTACTGTGTTGATGTATAAATGAGAAGTCTAGGGAGGAAACTAAACAAAACAATAGTGTTGCTCCCTGCACATAATTACTGTGTTGATGTATAAATGAGAAGTCTAGGGAGGAAACTAAACAAAACAATAGTGTTTGCTCCCTGCACATAATTACTGTGTTGATGTATAAATGAGAAGTCTAGGGAGGAAACTAAACAAAACAATAGTTTTGCTCCCTGCACATAATTACTGTGTTGATGTATAAATGAGAAGTCTAGGGAGGAAACTAAACAAAACAATAGTGTTGCTCCCTGCACATAATTACTGTGTTGATGTATAAATGAGAAGTCTAGGGAGGAAACTAAACAAAACAATAGTGTTGCTCCCTGCACATAATTACTGTGTTGATGTATAAATGAGAAGTCTAGGGAGGAAACTAAACAAAACAATAGTGTTGCTCCCTGCACATAATTACTGTGTTGATGTATAAATGAGAAGTCTAGGGAGAAACTAAACAAAACAATAGTGTTGCTCCCTGCACATAATTACTGTGTTGATGTATAAATGAGAAGTCTAGGGAGGAAACTAAACAAACAATAGTGTTGCTCCCTGCACATAATTACTGTGTTGATGTATAAATGAGAAGTCTAGGGAGGAAACTAAACAAAACAATAGTGTTGCTCCCTGCACATAATTACTGTGTTGATGTATAAATGAGAAGTCTAGGGAGGAAACTAAACAAAACAATAGTGTTGCTCCCTGCACATAATTACTGTGTTGATGTATAAATGAGAAGTCTAGGGAGGAAACTAAACAAAACAATAGTGTTGCTCCCTGCACATAATTACTGTGTTGATGTATAAATGAGAAGTCTAGGGAGGAAACTAAACAAAACAATAGTGTTGCTCCCTGCACATAATTACTGTGTTGATGTATAAATGAGAAGTCTAGGGAGGAAACTAAACAAAACAATAGTGTTGCTCCCTGCACATAATTACTGTGTTGATGTATAAATGAGAAGTCTAGGGAGGAAACTAAACAAAACAATAGTGTTGCTCCCTGCACATAATTACTGTGTTGATGTATAAATGAGAAGTCTAGGGAGGAAACTAAACAAAACAATAGTGTTGCTCCCTGCACATAATTACTGTGTTGATGTATAAATGAGAAGTCTAGGGAGGAAACTAAACAAAACAATAGTGTTGCTCCCTGCAACATAATTACTGTGTTGATGTATAAATGAGAAGTCTAGGGAGGAAACTAAACAAAACAATAGTGTTGCTCCCTGCACATAATTACTGTGTTGATGTATAAATGAGAAGTCTAGGGAGGAAACTAAACAAAACAATAGTGTTGCTCCCTGCACATAATTACTGTGTTGATGTATAAATGAGGAAGTCTAGGGAGGAAACTAAACAAAACAATAGTGTTGCTCCCTGCACATAATTACTGTAGTTGATGTATAAATGAGAAGTCTAGGGAGGAAACTAAACAAAACAATAGTGTTGCTCCCTGCACATAATTACTGTGTTTGATGTATAAATGAGAAGTCTAGGGAGGAAACTAAACAAAACAATAGTGTTGCTCCCTGCACATAATTACTGTGTTGATGTATAAATGAGAAGTCTAGGGAGGAAACTAAACAAAACAATAGTGTTGCTCCCTGCACATAATTACTGTGTTGATGTATAAATGAGAAGTCTAGGGAGGAAACTAAACAAAACAATAGTGTTGCTCCCTGCACATAATTACTGTGTTGATGTATAAATGGAGAAGTCTAGGGAGGAAACTAAACAAAACAATAGTGTTGCTCCCTGCACATAATTACTGTGTTGATGTATAAATGAGAAGTCTAGGAGGAAACTAAACAAAACAATAGTGTTGCTCCCTGCACATAATTACTGTGTTGATGTATAAATGAGAAGTCTAGGGAGGAAACTAAACAAAACAATAGTGTTGCACCCTGCACATTAATACAGTGTTGATGTATAATTGAGAAGACTAGGGAGGAAACTAAACAAAACAATAGTGTGCTCCCTGCACATAATTACTGTGTTGAGTATAAATGAGAAGTCTAGGGAGGAAACTAAACAAAACAATAGTGTTGCTCCCTGCACATAATTACTGTGTTGATGTATAAATGAGAAGTCTAGGGAGGAAACTAAACAAAACAATAGTGTTTGCTCCCTGCACATAATTACTGTGTTGATGTATAAATGAGAAGTCTAGGGAGGAAACTAAACAAAACAATAGTGTTGCTCCCTGCACATAATTACTGTGTTGATGTATATAAATGAGAAGTCTAGGGAGGAAACTAAACAAAACAATAGTGTTGCTCCCTGCACATAATTACTGTGTTGATGTATAAATGAGAAGTCTAGGGAGGAAACTAAACAAAACAATAGTGTTGCTCCCTGCACATAATTACTGTGTTGATGTATAAATGAGAAGTCTAGGGAGGAAACTAAACAAAACAATAGTGTTGCTCCCTGCACATAATTACTGTGTTGATGTATAAATGAGAAGTCTAGGGAGGAAACTAAACAAAACAATAGTGTTGCTCCCTGCACATAATTACTGTGTTGATGTATAAATGAGAAGTCTAGGGAGGAAACTAAACAAAACAATAGTGTTGCTCCCTGCACATAATTACTGTGTTGATGTATAAATGAGAAGTCTAGGGAGGAAACTAAACAAAACAATAGTGTTGCTCCCTGCACATAATTACTGTGTTGATGTATAAATGAGAGTCTAGGGAGGAAACTAAACAAAACAATAGTGTTGCTCCCTGCACATAATTACTGTGTTGATGTATAAATGAGAAGTCTAGGGAGGAAACTAAACAAAACAATAGTGTTGCTCCCTGCACATAATTACTGTGTTGATGTATAAATGAGAAGTCTAGGGAGGAAACTAAACAAAACAATAGTGTTGCTCCCTGCACATAATTACTGTGTTGATGTATAAATGAGAAGTCTAGGGAGGAAACTAAACAAAACAATAGTGTTGCTCCCTGCACATAATTACTGTGTTGATGTATAAATGAGAAGTCTAGGGAGGAAACTAAACAAAACAATAGTGTTGCTCCCTGCACATAATTACTGTGTTGATGTATAAATGAGAAGTCTAGGGAGGAAACTAAACAAAACAATAGTGTTGCTCCCTGCACATAATTACTGTGTTGATGTATAAATGAGAAGTCTAGGGAGGAAACTAAACAAAACAATAGTGTTTTGCTCCCTGCACATAATTACTGTGTTGATGTATAAATGAGAAGTCTAGGAGGAAACTAACAAAACAATAGTGTTGCTCCCTGCACATAATTACTGTGTTGATGTATAAATGAAAGTCTAGGGAGGAAACTAAACACAAAACAATAGTGTTGCTCCCTGCACATAATTACTGTGTTGATGTATAAATGAGAAGTCTAGGGAGGAAACTAAACCAAACATAATAGTGTTAGTGTTGCTCCCTGCACATAATTACTGTGTTGATGTATAAATGAGAAGTCTAGGGAGAAACTAAACAAAACAATAGTGTTGCTCCCTGCACATAATTACTGTGTTGATGTATAAATGAGAAGTCTAGGGAGGAAACTAAACAAAACAATAGTGTTGCTCCCTGCACATAATTACTGTGTTGATGTATAAATGAGAAGTCTAGGGAGGAAACTAAACAAAACAATAGTGTTGCTCCCTGCACATAATTACTGTGTTGATGTATAAATGAGAAGTCTAGGGACGAAACTAAACAAAACAATAGTGTTGCTCCCTGCACATAATTACTGTGTTGATGTATAAATGAGAAGTCTAGGGAGGAAACTAAACTAAACAATAAAACAAAACCTAAAATGATACAAGGATGTTGCATCTCTCTAGCTATTCTATCGCTACTATAATAATCAGTGTTCCTCAGAGCTTTCCCAGTGTATACCACCTCTTTTACGTAGGGCACGTGGTACCCGTCTTGCAACTCAATCCCACCCCTACTCTGTGCAACTCTCTAACCCAAGAGTGAAACGGTACTCTCAAACTTTCTTCTACTCAACAGCTGAGCTCTGGAACTCTCTCCCAGAATCAGTTTTTCCCTCTTCCTATGACTTAAATTGCTTCAAACTCGGTGTGTCCAGGCATTTTGGCTCGATCGTTCCTTGATTTTGGCCCTGTCACTTTTTCAACTATGGGGGAGGCACTATGGTACAAAGGGCTGGTCGGGAGGGAAACATTTATCTGTGTGTGTGGATGGGTGTGTGTGTGTGTGTGTTTGTATGTGTGTGTGTGTGTGTGTAGGTTGAGTAACTCTCCAGAACATGTAGCCTAGTACGGTACAGTGATCCGGCAAAACGTTAGCTTAACCCTTTTAGTACACTCCGGACATTTACCTTTTATTACCTCCGTCAACGAAGTTGGACATGTTTTGGCCTGAGTGTGTAGACAAATTCAAGGTACGTTAGAGTCAAAATGTCTAGACACACGGAGCTTGAAGCAGTTTGCCATAGGATGAGGGAAAGACAGATTGAGTGAGAGTTCCAAAACTTACTTGTTGATTAGACTGAATATCGGTTCACTCTGGGGTTAGAGAGTTGGACAGAATAGAGGTGGGAGTGTGTAGAAAGGCGGGTGCCCTCCATTCTCCGTAAAGGAGGAGGCATACACTGACAAAACTCACACGAACACTGATTCTGGTGATAATGCTTATAAAGTTGGCATTATAGGTTCAATATTCGAATTTATGTAATATAAATATGCTGAAAACCTTGATAATAATTTGTGTGAAAGCTCGAGTCCGGAAATCGCTGTACCCTGTTCCAAATTAGTTGGCCAAAACTCTTGAACACTAACCTCTGTAACTCACAAACGTCTTGAGGAATCGAGCTAATACTTCTACCATTTGGGAAGGGTCAGCCAGGGAATAGGTGTGGTATTTACAACCCACTTGCTCTAGCCCTTTTTGAGTTATAGAGATTGGGTTAGGGTTGAAGATTTCTGGCCTACCTATTTGGAACAGGGTGTAGTTGGTGAACAGTGATTTCAACAGATCCATAGATAGTGATCAATTAGCCGCACGGTACTTCAACAACACATCAAAGACCAATGAAGAATAAGATCAGGTTAATGGTAATTCTCTCTCTCTCTCTCTCTCTCTCTTTCTCTTTCTCTTTCTCTCTCTCTCTCTCTCTCTCTCTCTCTCTCTCTCTCTCTCTCTCTCTCTCTCTCTCTCTCTCTCTCTCTCTCTTATACGTTATGTATAAAGAAAACTTGCATAATTCAATATTATATGGTTAAATATTCCTAATCACATTGGTTTACCATGCTGAGTACTTGGCAACAAACGCCTGTGCAAATATAAATATCACTCACACATGCACACACACATAACAAGCACCACACACGCACACAAAACAAACACCACACACACACACAAAACAAACACCACACACACACACACACACTACACACACACACACACACACACACACACACACACCACAAACACATGCAACACACACACACACACACACACACACACACACACACACGCAGACGCACACAAAACAAGCACCACACACACACACACGCACACAAAACAAACACCACGCACACATAACAAACACCACACGCACACAAAACAAACACCACACACACGCACACATAACAAACCACACACACACACACGCAGACGCACACAAAACAAACACACACACACACACACACACACACACACACACACACACACACACAGCCCGTAGCCTAGTAGGTAGAGCTCTCGTCTCACACACGAGGGGTCGGGGGTTCAATCCCCGGCCGGGCGGAGACAAATTGGGCTTGTCTCCTTTCATGTGTTAGCCTCAGTTCACCTAGCTGTAAATAGGTACCTGGAATAAGTGGACGACGTTGTGACGTCCCATCTGGGGTTGGCAAAATGGTACAAGGCGAGATGGGTATCATATGGTTCACCTAAGCTGATGGCTACCTAAGCCTTCGGGCGAGACGGTACCGTCTATAGTGAGAATGGTACCATACAGATCCACCCTAAGCCTTCGTTTCCGATGTCGCCAATTGGCTAAAAGATACAGACTACACACACATCCACAGCCATTCCAACGATACATATAACACCTACACATATAGGAGGCGGGAAATAACGAGCATGCTCACTCCCGCAATACAACTAAGTACAACTAGAGTAAGTACACACACACACACACACACACACACACACACACACACACACACACACACACACACACAGACACACACACAGACACACACACACAGACACACACACAGACCACACACCACAACACACACACACACACACACACACACATACACACACACCAGACACACACACACAGACACACACACACAGACACCAGACACACACACACACACACACAGACACACACACACAGACACACACACACACACACACAGACACACACACACACACACACAGACACACACACACACACACACACACAGACACACACACAGACACAGACACACACACACACACACACACACTTGCCAACGGACACCCAACGAACACACTGGTCTAAACGCAATTATTTTTATCCAACCGGTTTAAGAGGGAGTTTTCTGGACCCCCTTCTCCCCCATGTTTAGCCCTATTAATTATGAGATTGTAATATATATATATATATATATATATATATATATATATATATATATATATACTGTATATATACAGTATATAATGTGTGTGTTATGTATATGTATTTTTCTCTCACTCACTCGCTCATTTACTCAATCACACACACACACACACACACACACACACACACACACACACACACACACACACACACACACACATACATCACATACTCTCTCTCTGCCCTTCACCCGCCCCCCTTGATCAGCTGATTCATGTAAACAAACTAATATAATCACTGGGTTACGGGGGAGAATGGTCGTCTAAAAAGCTCTCTCTCTCTCTCTCTCTCTCTCTCTCTCTCTCTCTCTCTCTCTCTCTCTCTCTCTCTCTCCCTCTCTCGTCTCTCTCTCTCTCTCTCTCTCTCTCTCTCTCTCTCTCTCTCTCACTCTCTCTCTCTCTCTCTCTCTCTCTCTCTCTCTCTCTCTCTCTCTCTCTCGTCCCCCTTGATCAGCTGATTCATGTAAACAAACCAATTATAATTACTAGGTTACCGGGGGAGGCTGGACGGGCAAAAAGGCTAATTGTCGCGGAGTGGTGAATGATTGTAGTGTGTTGTGGTATCATTGGTATGTATAGAGAGAGAGAGAGGCGAGTGAAATAGAGTGTGAGAGCAAGAGAGTGTGAAAGGAAGAGAGGTGTGTGTGAGAGAGAGAGCGGCACACACACACGTACACGCTGGCGGTGGTATGCGCTCTACCGGTCGCCTCCTAAATGGAATCACTTCTTCCTTGGAGTATATCCTAGCTGCCCGCCAAGTTTCGTGAACTTAGATTCTCAACTTTGTGAGCTACCTACGCTGGCGGAGGTATGCGCTCTATTGATCCTCTACATTTAATTACTTCTTCCTTGGCGCATATCCTATCTTCCCACCAAATTTCCTGGACATAGGGGGGATCTGCCTGGTGTGGGCCAATCGCGCGCTCTGCGGACACCCGTGATCTTGTGTTGATCTCTGACCGTTTTGGTGAGATTGGTCCTCGGGGTGTTGGTGAGTTGGGTCTGTGGTTGGGCCTTGTAATTGGGGTTGGGTGTGACAGGGATCTGCCTTGTGTGGGCCGATCGGCTTTCTGCAGACTCCCATTTTCTTATGTTCTTATGTAATTGTGTTCGATATCTTGTTTACAGTCGCACAAGCAGAAAAACGCAGGCAAACGCATAACTTCCAACGTTTTTAACGGAGGTAAAACGTTAGGGTTCCACACACATCTATAAGTGACTGTTCGGGTTGCATGTTTGTCCGGCTGGCTCAGTTGATAGCGTGTCTACTTCACATCTTGCAGGTCTCGCGCTCAATCCCCGCTCAGATTGAAAAGTTTTTCTGAGACATAGCCGGCGGTTACCGTCTCCCCATGAGCAAGGGGGATGGGTAATGGTCTCTGGTTGATTAATGAAGTGTCAAGCGCTTGAGAATCCTCGAAGGAGGAGATACGGGCGCAATATAAGTAATCAGACGATTAGATTAATATTAAGGAGAGATCTCTACTTGAGGGATTTTTTTCTTGACCCCTTTCTCCCTCATGTTTAGCCCCATTGCTTTTGATATTATAAAACGTTTGCCCCATTAGTTTAGCGAGTTTAAGAACTTTCACCCCATATTAAGACCTTTCGTGCCATTCAGGTGTCAATTTTAGAGGAACCGGCCTTCGGCCGGGACATTTTTCTACCGAAAAATGTACAAATTTATCTTGAAAGGGACTCAAGGGGGTGTAATCTTAAGCTTGATGGAGGTCTAGGGAACAAACTGAATACCTCCCCTTAAGGGAAGTTCTCCATCATCCTGGCCGATTAACCTATTCTTAATTGTTTTCACCTCAGGCATTATGCTATAGTCTAGTCGCTGTAAGTAGGCGAGAAATCATGACCTCTATCCTCTGTAACTCAAAAAGGGCTAGAGCAAATTGGCTGTACATTTCCCACATCTATTCCTTGCCCGACTCTTCCCAAATGGTAGAAATGTTAGCTCGATTTACTCTAGCCGTTTTTTAGTTACAGAGGTTAGAAGTCCTGATTTCTCGCCTACTTACAGCGACTAGACTATAGTCATTCTGAGGATTAAGGGGAGGTTTTTAGTGTGTTTCCTAGACTTCCATCAAGCTTGAAATTACACCCCCTTGACCCCCTTTCAAGATAAATTTGTACATTTTTCGGTAGAAAAATGTCCCGGCCGAAGGCCGATTCCTCTTAAATTACAGGCTCGCTATCGCTCGCCAGGAAAAATAGACACCTAAATGGCACGAAAGGTCTTAAAAGTGACATAAATGGGGTGACAGTTCTTAAAATCGCCAAACTATTGGGGCGAACGTCTTAAAATCTAAAAAACAATGGGGCTAAACACGAGGGAGAAAGGGGTAAAGAAAAAAAATCCCTCCAGTGGAAATCTCCCCTTAACCCCATTATTCATTATCTCACCATCACCACGATCAAAAATTTTGTCCACCGGTCTCACCATCACCACGATCATTTTGTCCACCGGTCTCACCATCACCACGATCATTTTGTCCACCGGTCTCACCATCACCACGATCATTTTGTCCACCGGTCTCACCATCACCACGATCATTTTGTCCACCGGTCTCACCATCACCACGATCATTTTGTCCACCGGTCTCACCATCTTACTTATTGTTCTTTCTGTTTAATTCATGATTGTTCATTTTCTACTTTAGTTGAGAGTTGGAGGTGGGTTGTGGTAAGGGGGGGGGGGGGGTGGGTTAGAGGTGGGGGGGGGGGGGAGTTGAAGGGGGGTTAAATGTGGGTTGGGAGTAACAGGGGGAGAGGGAGGGAGAATGTGTGTTATAAGGCTTCCTACAGGATGTATCGTTTGGGTGGTTAACACACATACTATACACACACACTCACATACACACACTCTCTCTCTCTCTGTCTGTCTGTCTGTCTGTCTGTCTGTCTGTCTGTCTGTCTGTCTGTCTGTCTGTCTGTCTGTCTGTCTGTGATCACTCAACTAAGTCCAACAATATATAAAGGATGAAGACTACAATAACAACCACAATAACAACAACAACCACAACAACAACCACAATAACAACAACAACCCTCTGTCCTCTCCACAACCCTGGCCAAACCGGGTATTGTATTACAGGCGCCGGGGCAAAGCATTTCTGGTCATCCCTGTGTGCAAGGTTGAGGGGCTGCTATCTGTTAAGGGGGGGGGGGGGTATATGGTGGCTGGACACTGAGAGGAGAGGGTTGATAATGTGTGGGTGTAGCGTGTGTGGGTGTAGTTGTAGAATGTATGAAGAGAGAGAGAGAGAGAGAGAGAGAGAGAGAGATGAGATAGAGAGAGAGAAGAGAGAGAGAGAAGAGAGTAGAGAGAGAGAGAGAGAGGAGAGAAGAGAGAGAGAGAGAGAGAGAGATAGAGAGAGAGAGAGAGAGAGAGAGAGAGAGAGAGAGAGAGAGAGAGAATGTAGATAGATAGAGAGAGAGAGCGGGAGAGAGAGAGAGAGAGAGAGAGAGGAGAGAGAGAGAGGAGAGAGAGAGAGAGAGAGAGGAGAGAGAGAGCAAGCTCAAGAGAGAGAGAGAAGAACACTGAGTCAACTCAACCAGATAGATTGATATAAAAATAGAAACAGACTTAACCCTTTGAGTACCAGCGACGTGTGTAGTATTTTATGCTAGATATATATATATACTATATTATGCAGCTTGGGAAGGATCTGTGGTCATTGAAAGGGTTGGTTGAGATAGTTTGAAGCCTCATTATCGGTAGAGGTCCTTCCTAAGCTGAATACAATCGTCTAATAGTTGCCAGAATATGATGAAAAGGACGTTCCTGGTACTGAACGGGTTAAGGGGAGATGGGCCGCTTTTCTGGACCACTTTCTCCCTTATGTTTAGCCCCATTAGTTTTCAGATGTTAAGATGTTTGCCCCATTAGTTTGTCGATTTTAAGACCTTTCGCCCAATTTCTTCGTCAATATTTAGACCTTTCGTGCTATGTAGGTGTCGATTTTCCCCCTGGCGAATGACAGTGAGCCAGTAATGTTGGAAGAACCGGCCGAAGGCCAGGAAATATTTCTACTGAAAAATTTACAAATTAATCTAGAATGGGGCTCTCATGTTTTTTTTTTTATTTGATGGAGGTCTAAGGAGGAAACTAGACAAATAACAATACATGCAAAAATCGCCCAACAAGTGAACCATCTCCCCTTAAAGAGGGCATTTGCACCCAAGCATCCTGTAAGTCACTGTGTCTGGTACCTGCAGGATATGAACTTGGGTGGTCATGCAGAGAACAGCCCTCCTCACCTCCAACGATAGCATCTGTCGTAGAAGTCAGCAGATTTTCTAGCAAGCATCGATCTATAATTTTTGTCTGGTTACTTATGTTTTCACACACACACACACACACACACACACACACACACACACACACACACACACACACACACACACAGATATATCAGACACAGACACTCTATACATATATACACACACACACACACATATATATATATATATATATATATATATATAGATAGATAGATAGATAGATAGATAGATAGATAGATAGATAGATAGATAGATAGATAGATAGCCTAGAAGACGGAATTATTAACAATAGAGCTAACTCAGAAGCCGCCACACCAAAATGGTCACTAAAGATAATACTGGAATACTTAGTGTGCCCCCCCCACCCCCTCCTCCCTTAGTGTGCCCCCCCACCCCCTCCTCCCTTAGTGTGCCCCCCCACCCCCTCCTCCCTTAGTGTGACCCCCCACCCCCTCCTCCTTAGTGTGCCCCCCCACCCCCTCCTCCCTTAGTGTGCCCCCCCACCCCCTCCTCCCTTAGTGTGGATATGGGGCAGTGGTGTGGGTGTCTCGGATTGGGTGTCAGGAGAGGGGGTGTGGTGGGTGGTTTGGGAGGTGTGGGGTAGGTGGGTGGGTGTGGTGTGGGTGGGTATGGTGTGGGATGGAGGATGTGTGGATGGATGGGCGGGTATTGTGAGCGGTTTGGTGGTTAGATTGGTTCTTGTGTGAAAAGGGTAGTTACGTGGATGAAAGAAAATGTGGTTGACAAAAATTATTACATTGCAAAAAAAATGGGTGGGTGGGTGGGTTGGTGGATAAGGGGGTGGATTGGCAGGTGGATGGTTGAATGGTTGAATTTGGGATGGAGAGGTGGTTGGGTATTTTGGTGGATGGATTGGAGGCAAGTTAGATATGTAAGTATATGCATGGGTAGATGATGTGTGAATGTGGATGTTAGGTGAGTGGATGTGATGTATATGTGGTGTGATAGATATGTGGATGGATGGGTGGCCAATGATGGTATTAGTTTAAGGGGGGTGACCTGCTTTTTGTTATTTCTGTCCTTTTCTCTCTATCTCTGGCTTGTATCCATTCGGCCCCATTTAGCCAACTATTTTAAGACGTTTATCCCCATCTAGGTGTCGATTTCTTCCTGGCAAGCGATAGCGAGCCAGTATTATATGAAGAAATCCGGCTTCGCCGGAGAAATTTTTCTATCGAAAAATGTACAAATTTAGCCTGCTGTCAAACAAAAATAAAAAATACGCTGGCTCGCTACCGCTCACCAGTAAAATATTGACACCTGGATGGGGATAAACTTCTTAAAACAGTAGGCTGAATGGGGCCAAATGGATACAAGCCAGAGAAAGAGAGAAAAGGACAGAACAAAAACAAGTCACCCCCCTTAAACACCATATGAGGATGAGCACTTTATTGACAACATTACTCATATAGCTTCTTGTGTCTGGTGAAACTAGATGCGAAACTCTGTCAATAAAGGGTTTCTCCTAATATGGTGTTTATATTAATTATCAACCTTTGTTATTGTTTATTGTTATCGATGATGGCATTGACTGGAAAATAACATTGGGAAATATGTTAGGCTATGTTTCATTGCGGACTGTAGTTTTTGGCATTTATTTGCGTGTACAAGAATTCCTGGACAATAATTGGAAGCACTACCATGATGCCCTAGCGAACGATTTTGATTAAAACTTCTTGAGCTACAATGATCAAATTACTTGGAATCACAATACTCAGTTTCTTTTCAACTGACGGTAAATTGCAAAGATCCCATTAAGATTTCTTAGTTATTTTGCAGATTTTGTAGTGAAATTTGGTATAAACTTGGTCTTAACCCTTTCAAGCTCCAATACGCATTTCTGTTTTGTTATCTGGTAATTATTAGACGATTATATTCAGATTAGGAAGGGTATATGGAAGTCAGAGGGTTGATTGAGAGAGTCTTACCCCTTGTAATACCCACAGATCCTTCCTAAGCTGCATAAAATCATCTAATGGTAGCTAAAATATACTGCTAAAACGCGTCAGAGCTTCAAGGGGTTAACATGATGCAAAGACGTAGTAGTTTCACATGATGCAAAGACATAGTAGTTTCACATGATGCAAAGACATAGTAGTTTCACATGTTTCAGTAAAGTATCGATAAATTAGCTGCGAAGGGATTCAATTTACGGTCAGATGACGTGAAACCGAGTATAGTTAACTTTCACCATCTTGTTTGTTATCATTAGGAAGTGTTCATTATATTCCTGACCACTAAAGCACCAGTAACTTAGATGACAAGATGAGGAGCAACGGAAAAATGATTTGTGTGGCGTTGGAGAGAGTGGCAGGATTCGATGTCATATACTGTAGGTGGATGAAAGTTTATTCCAAATAGGTTATATGGTCTCCCTTCTCCCTCATGTTTAGCCCTATTAGGGTGTGGTGGTGGAGAGACTGGCAGGCTTGGATGTCATATACTGTAGGCGGAGGGGAGGATGAAAGTTGATACCAAGGTGATCATCGGGGTAAAACTGTGTTGATACCAGATAGGATATAATTATGCTCTCGCTTCTTCCTCATGTTTAGCCCCATTTGTGTGGAGTGGTGGAGAGAATGGTGTGGAGTGGTAGCCCCATTTGTGTGGAGTGGTGTGGATTGTTGGTGGAGAGAGTGGAAGGATTCAATGTCATGTACTGTAGGTGGAGGGGAGGATGACATATGAGACCAAGGAGATCATCGGGATAAAACTGTGTTGATACCAGATAGGATATACAGAGTTGAGCACATGAGGATACAATA
>JAVRFV010000474.1:0-25000 GCA_032716605.1 Paralithodes platypus
AAGGACCTTGAGGTCTGTGTGGTCTGTGTAGTGTGGTGGTGAGATTAATAAAAATAATATCTATGTAGCTCTATGTCTCTCTCTCTCTCTCTCTCTCTCTCTCTCTCTCTCTCTCCCCCCCCCCCCCCATTGACCGGACCCCCAGCACCGGATGTATAGGCTAACAAGAGCCATTGTGTGGAAATGTCCTAATCAAAGGAGCCCCAACAGTTCTTTGACCCCTGCCACACTAAGGATAATAAGGAGTGTCTTGGTTCTCTTGGTGTTGCGACGGTTGCTTTTGTAACATTAAAACAACCCCAAACAGTTTTTTTACCCCTGCCACACTAAGGATAAGGGATGAGGATTGTCTTGGTTCACTTGGTGTTGCGATGGCTGCTTTTGTATCATAAAAACAAACCCGAACAGTTCAGTGACCCCTGCCATACTAAGAATAATAAGGACTGTCTTGGTTCACTTGGTGTTGCGATGGCTGCTTTTGTATCATAAAAACAAACATCAACAGTTCTTTGACACCTGGCATACTAAGGATAAGGACTGTCTTGGTCTCTTGGTATTGCGATGGCTGCTTTTGTATCGTGAAAACAAACCAGGCACAATTCGAATAAGTTTATGAACGGATAATATTAAAGATTAGCAAACCAATATCGTATTCATTGAAATATGTGATCAATTTAATTGAAACATAAAGCAACGTAAATGACACCCACCAATGTTTACAAACATAAATATACCGATAATTGTAAATGATTGAGTGTGAAAAAAGATACACATACGTGAATACACGAAAATAACGAAATTGTTACTCTCCAACCTTCACGAACCAATATCAAACTCCATAATGTGATCAGTTATTACGAACAAAATTAACGTAACTGACACCCTTCAACTTTTACAAACCAATACCTAACTCAATAAGCAAGGAATTAATATGAACGAAAATAACTAAAATGACACACGAACCATATATATATATATATATAAATATATATATATATATATATATATATAGAGAGAGAGAGAGAGAATTTAGATAGATAGCAAGATAGGCCTAGGTGATTATTTATGATTGAGTACCGGTATGCAAAGAAGATAAACAGACACGAACGAACGAACACAACGAAACTGACACCCTCCAACCTTTACCAACCAATAGCGAACTCAATAAGCGAGCAGTTAATAACCCACTAACACCTGATCTCTCCTGGAGGCAGTTTAATTACCTGTTCAGCTCGCTAATTAAAGTTCTTCCCACGCGTTAGTCATAAAGGTCCCTGGACACTCAATCTCGCTTAACCCGTTCAATACCGGTGACCTCCTTTTAATTATATTCTGGCAATGATTAGACAATTTCATTCCGCTTAGGAAGTATATCTGGCAATAATAAGGCATCAAACTATATCATCCAACCCTTTTAACTAACACAGATCTTTCTTAAGCTGCATCATATCGTCTCAATACAGCTAGAATAAAACATAACACCCGTCGCTGGTACTCAAAGGGTTAACCTGTTATATGTGTCAAATGAGTGGTTCCAGATTATTTGTGACTTTTTCGTAACCCTTTCTGTACTGGCGACGTCTTTTTAATGTTGTTCTTGGTATATTTAGGCAATTTTATGTAGTTTAGGAAGGATCTCTATCAATTATAAGGCTTCGAACTATCTCGATCAACCTTTTTAACTACCACAGATCCTTCCTAAACTTCATACAATCGTCTAAATGTAGCTAAAATGAAATGTAACATACGTCGCTGGTACAGAAAGGGTTAACCAATTCAATACGAGAGGGTCTTTTCATTACCAATATATGATGGCTTTCGATAGACAATTTTGTACAGCTTAAGAAAAACTTGCAGGGTTAACTAAGACATTTAGTATTCTTAGTCCTAGTCCTACTTCCATTATATATAACTAACTGTCTTGATATCGTAATGGTTAGTGCGCTGAATTATAGTGTGAGCATCCTAGGTTCGAATCCTTGGATTACCACATGTATTCATTAGTTTCATTGATTTCATTAATTAGGTGGGTTGGTTATATAACGAATTATTGGTCGATTATTACTGGAATACCGGTACAATCATCTAATGGGAACAGATTAAGACGAAAACTACACGATTATGCTGATAGGATGAAACACAATTCAAAACCTCTATCTGCTTAGATTAACTGGTATTCTATGAACAATTACCAAACAATGTCAGAGGTAAAGTGATTATATATGGTAGTATAGTAGTATTAGTATAGTAGTGATTATATATGGTAGTATAGTAGTATTAGTATAGTAGTAATAGTTCCAATTATTACCAAAAATTCTAAAACAAAATACAACAATATGTTTATTAATCTAACTCGACTCATTATTTGTGTGGGTCGTATTTTCATCGATGTATCGTACAATTTGGATCACTGCGTACGAATTGGCGAGTCTACCCTATACGCGACTGAAACAAATGGTATACAACACAAGGATACACAAGAATAATATATACAGGGAGATATGCCAAAAATAATCGAATTAATTACTTTCACCCCCCCCCCAAAAAAAAAATAAAAAATAAATAAAGTATGCGATCATGCCGGGATTCGAACCTGGGATACCACATACAGATCTGAAACACTCTACCAATTACACCATCAGGACATTAAGTAATATAAAAGTGCTCCTAGTGGCAATGACTGATAAATAAGTCATCTTCCCACCACCACCAAAAGCTCATGAATATCCCCCAGTCACTTAGCATATACTGTGCACACACTACCGGGCTACCCTTGTGTGCACTGCGGCAATGTGTTGCTATCATTATGCATAATCCTGTCTGCAAGCATCACGCGCGCATGTAATTAAGCTATGAAGGGAGCCCACCTCGCTTGTTTTCTCTTTCTCTCCCTCTCTCTTTGCCTTGTATCCATTCGGCCCCATTCAGCCTACTGTTTTAAGACGTTTACCCCCATCCAGGTGTCAATATTTTCCTGGCGAGCGGTAGCGAGCCAGCATATGTATATTTTTGTTTTGACAGCAAGCTAAATTTGTACATTTTTCGATAGAAAAATTTCTCCGGCGAAGCCGGATTTCTCCATACAATGCTGGCTCGCTATCGCTTGCCAGGAAGAAATCGACACCTAGATGGGGATAAACGTCTTAAAACAGTTGGCTGCATGGGGCCGAATGGATACAAGCCAGGGAAAGAGAGAAGAGGAGAGAGAGATACAAAAAAGCTGGTGACCCCCCCTTAACGGAAGGGGCTATAATCGGCGTGTGGGAGACTGCTTGGCCAGACAGGAATTGAATTTGAATATGAATTCATGAATTTGAATTTGAATACGTGTAGTTCGAAGGTTAGTCATACAGAGTTATAAGGTGGAGGCGTTTGTACTTTGTTAAAACATATGTTGCTATTATAATGAGGGTGGGAAAATATTGAATTCAGTCGATACATGATTTATTAGGGTGCCGTTAAAAGGGTGCTGCTATGAAGGTGGAAACGTGAAGGTGTTGATTGAGATGATACTTAATTTTAGAAGTGCTTTATCATACGAAAACCTTAAGAGCCCAAGGAAAAAATTCGATACTGTTCTTGAGCATAACCATCATCCACAACATCATATCTTCAACACATCCACTGATATTTGGTATTGATAAATACGTTCAATGTATAAGAAAGGTGTTGATAAAATATAGACGTATGGTGGAGAAGCGATACAGAAATGATGGTAATGACATGGTTGTGGCGGTGTGATGGGGATATATGAGCGATATAGTGGTAGGTGGAGGGTGGTCGATCCAGTCTGGCTGTGTAAATGTGGTTGTTTGAGAGGGAATGGGAGGGTGGTTGTTTGAGAGGGAATGTGTGAGTGGTTGTGTGAATGTGGTTGTTTGAGGGGGAATGTGAGAGTGGTTGAGAGGGAATACAAGAGTGGTTGAGAGGGAATACAAGAGTGGTTGAGAGGGAATGTGTGAGGGGTTGCTTGAGTTGGAATGTGAGAGTGGTTGTGTGAATGTGGTTGTTAGAGAGGGAATGTGATAGTGGTTGTTTGAGAGGGAATGTGAGAGTGGTTGTTTGAGGGAATGGAAGGGTGGTTGTGTAAGAGGGAATGTGATAGTGGTTGTTTGAGAGGGAATGGAAGGGTGGTTGTTTGAGAGGGAATGTGAAAGTGGTTGTTTGAGAGGGAATGTGAAAGTGGTTGTTTGAGAGGGAATGTGATAGTGGTTGTTTGAGAGGGAATGTGAGAGTGGTTGTTTGAGAGGGAATGGAAGGGTGGTTGTTTGAGAGGGAATGTGATAGTGGTTGTTAGAGAGGGAATGTGAGAGTGGTTGTTTGAGAGGGAATGGAAGGGTGGTTGTTTGAGAGGGAATGTGAGAGTGGTTGTTTGAGAGGGAAGGGAAGGGTGGTTGTATGAGAGGGAATGTGAGAGTGGTTGTTTGAGAGGGAAGGGAAGGTGGTTGTTGAGATGGAGGAAGAGTGGGTTGTTTGAGAGGGAAGGGACGGAGGAAGTGGTTGTTGTATGAGAGGGAATGTGAGAGTGGTTGTTTGAGAGGGAAGGGAAGGGTGGTTGTTTGAGAGGGAATGTGAGAGTGGTTGTTTGAGAGGGAAGGGAAGGGTGGTTGTTTGAGAGGGAAGGGAAGGGTGGTTGTTTGAGAGGGAATGTGAGAGTGGTTGTTTGAGAGGGAAGGGAAGGGTGGTTGTTTGAGAGGGAATGTGAGAGTGGTTGTTTGAGAGGGAAGGGAAGGGTGGTTGTTGAGAGGGAAGGGAAGGGTGGTTGTTTGAGAGGAAGGGAATGTGAGAGTGGTTGTTTGAGAGGGAAGGGAAGGGTGGTTGTTTGAGAGGGAATGTGAGAGTGGTTGTTTGAGAGGGAATGGAAGGGTGGTTGTTTGAGAGGGAATGTGAGAGTGGTTGTTTGAGAGGGAATGGGAGGGTGGTTGTTAGAGAGGGAATGTGATAGTAGTTGTTTGAGGGGGAATGTAAGAGTGGTTGTGTGAATGTGGTTGTTTAAGAGGTAATGGGATGGTGGTAGTGTGAATGTGGTTGTATGAGAGGTAATGGGATGGTGGTAGTGTGAATGTGGTTGTATGAGAGGGAATGGCAGGGTGGTTGTGTAAGAGTAGTATTACAAAGGAGAAGGTAGTGGGTACTTGGCTATTAAAGGAGGTGTGATAATGGACGTATATGAGAGAGAGAGAGAGAGAGAGAGAGAGAGAGAGAGAGAGAGAGAGAGAGAGAGGGAGAGAGAGAGATGAGAGAGAGAGAGAGAGAGAGAGAGAGAGCGAGAGCGAGAGAGGAGAGAGTAGAGAGGAGAGAGAGAGAGAGAGGGAGAGAGAGGACGAGAGAGAGAGGAGAGAGATGAGAGAGAGAGAGAGAGAGAGAGAGAGAGAGAGAGAGAGGAGAGAGAGGAGGAGAGAGAGAGAGAGAGAGAGAGAGAGAGAGAGAGAGAGAGAGAGAGAGAGAGAGAGAGAGAGAGAGAGAGAGAGAGAGAGAGAGAGAGAGAGAGAGCAGAAAACCCCTTTACGTGGAACTGCAAAGATACAAGAACGGAAGAGCCATCGTAACCGCAGCAGCCTCGGAGGAAGGAAGTGACACCTGCTGGGCAGAGAGAGGACACATTCCCCCCACCCCCCCCTCCTCCCCTCCCTCCCCACCACTACTACTAAGAAGACTCACTGGGGAGGAAGCGGATGTGGTAGAGTACACCCCAATCAGGCCCCCTCGTGGGAGTTGCCAGGGTGTGCAGAGCTGGGGAGAGGGGAGATATATTTCTGTTCAGCAACACTGTCAATGGCTGGCGACCATATAGAAATACGAACGGATTTTAATGCTTCATTTCTATAACGTTTTCCTCCCATTAGAAAATGATTATCATCTAGTGGTATATTTAATTAATCATCAATTAATATATATGTCTATATGTGTCTATATATCAATATTTGAGGCTTATTATTTGTAATTTCTTACTAAGACCATTCCTTATTATACAGTATTCGAATCGTCTGTCGGTAAGTGGACAAGTATAAATACAATTCGTTACTGTTTCTAGTTTATGTTAAATAATATATACTGTATATACTGCTTTAAGATCAAATGAGTTGAGGGAACTGAAGGATAAAATTCATTCAGTCACATACCCTTTTTAAGTTCTTCCGTCATTCAACGTTAATTATCTGAAGTTTATCATAAAGTACCACTTATACCGTATCAGCTACTTGTGCCGGCGATTGTGCAACATGGCATGGTGGTGACTATATAGCACGAATAATAGTAGCGGAAACGAAGGGTTAGAGAGGGAAATACAATAACCTTACAAGGACTTAAGCCGTTGTCACACGAGCGATTTTTCCGTTAATTTTTCATGAGCAAGTTTTTTCTCGTTATATTTCGGGACTTTTTTGCACTGGTATCGGTAACTAGACTGAAGGTAGAGTATGTTAGCCGGCTGAATTCTGATAAAGTGTAATATTTGAAGCTGCCAGACTATAATTGCCCGTAAATATTGCTCGAAAAACGGCTCGTGTGACTCCGGCTTAATAGTAGCGGAAATGAAGGGTTAGAGAGGGAAATACAATACCCTTACAAGGACATACTATCCCTGAGGCTCTCTTATATGACTATCATTCCTAATTTACTATCCCTGAGCTATTGCCTTTACAGAACGTCCCTTGATTTTGGCCCTGTCACTCTTTCAACTATGGGGGAGGCACTCGCTATAGGCAGTTATGCCTTTTGCCTCCCTCAATCACATAGAAAAAACAAAAAAAAACAAAAAAAAAAGAGGACGGTTCATAATTTTGAGACAATTTCACAAGAAGAGAAACAAAGAGAAGGGGAGAAGGTTCACTTTTTGGGCGATTTTTGCATGTATTCATTATTTTTCTAGTTTCCTCCCTAGACCTCCATCAAATTAAAAAAAAAAACACACACATCCATTAGATCCCCCTTTTAGATTAATTTGTAAATTTTTCGGTAGAAAAATGTCCCGGTCAAAGGCCGATTCTTGCAACATTACAGGCTCACTATCGTTCGCCAGGGAAAAAATCGACACCTAAATAGCACGAAAGGTCTAAATATTGATGAAGAAATGGGGCGAAAGGTCTTAAAAACGACTAACTAATGGGGCAAACATCTTAACATCTGAAAACTAATGGGGCTAAACATGAGGGAGAAAGTGGTCCACAAAAGCGGCCCATGTCCCCTTAACGCATTTCCCACAAATCCTTCAGCTGTCTTGCAATTACCAAACCATGAATAATGTTTTTTGGTCTACTTCCGCTCATCCGGTTAGCAATATATTCTATAGTACAGTCGCGCTAATAAGTGATATCTCGGCGCCAATTATCTTTTGATCAATAATTGGTATCAGCAATATCTAAGCTCCATTTCTTCATATCGAGTGAGATATACAAACATGTTCCTACACTTACCCACCATATTCAACATATGACAGACATTAATACAGCACAGAGCGAGCCAAACGTAATGGCAGCTGGGACATGACTTATTAGCGCGACCTTACTATCATACAAAAAAGTATCCTTACTAAAATGACAGCACCATTTAGACTCAATGGACGAAGTAATATGGAAACTATTGTTTGAGCTCGAATCGTACCCCACTTTATGAAACTCAACGTTCACGAGAGTAAGGATACTTTTTTGTATGATAGTACGTAGAATCCGATATGGCACAGTACAAGCAGCTCAAATGTGTAGTACTATTTTAAAGTTCAATTTTGTTCTCTCTAGTGTGTAAAATGTCGGAATTTATAAACAAAAGCTAATTGTTCAAGCTGTAGTCAGTTCTGGCATAGTTAGTAGACCGTCGTCTGCTGATGAAAGGATCGGCGGATCGAGCCCTCACTGTCAAAATGTTATTGGTAGATGGCAAGCCCGTGCAACTTGGCTTAGCGATTCGTGACAAACGCCTAATGTTAATGGCCACCCCTTCTCGGGAATTACGGCGTCTGGTAAAACAAAAATAAAATAAAAAATAACACAATATATATATACCGGTATATATATACACAAAACTGAGGCAAGTAGGACTAAGCCAGCAAAAGCACCGGGTGAGATTTATCGCAGATGATGTAACGCAAACAGTTAATTACCAACTATAAATACATTGTTATTGTATTATCTCCAGCTACATGAGCCTAAAACCACTTGCCGGTCCGTGTATAGTCTAGGTAATTAGCTGTAGGTAGGCGAGAAATCATGACCTCAATCCTATGTAACTCAAAAAGGGCTAGAGCAAATTGGCTGTAAATGTCCACATCTTTTCCTCGACTGACTGTTCCCAAATGTTAGAAATATTAGCTCGATTACTCTAGTCGTTCTATAGTTACAAAGGTTAGAGGTCATGATTTATCGCCTATTTAAACAGCAAATAGACTATAGGTAATTAGCTGCAGGTAACAACAACACTATACAGTTACTCTTATACCATGATGGAAATCCAAGCTGTTGATGCTGATGAAAGTGAGTGAGAGCTGTAACAGGAGATAATGGTTTGTGTGTGTGTGTGTGTTACTCAGTTACTTGTTCGTCAAGGGGAATCCACGCAATGCGAGCTAAGCTCATTATTATCGCGCCTCCTTAACTGGGAATGTATTGCGTGAAATGCATGTTAAGTGTTTTATGTACTGTTGGAATGGCTGTGGATGTGTGTGTAGTCTGTATTTTAGCCAATTGGCGAGATCGGAAACGAAGGCTTAGGGTGGATCTGTATGGTACCATTCTCACTATAGACGGTACCGTCTCGCCCGAAGGCTTAGGTAGCCATCAGCTTAGGTGAACCATATGATACCCATCTCGCCTTGTACCATTTTTGCCAACCCCAGATGGGACACCACACAAAGTCGTCCACTTATTCCAGGTACCTATTTACAGCTAGGTGAACTGAGGCTAACACATGAAAGGAGACAAGCCCAATTTGTCTCTGCCCGGCGGGGATTGAACCCCCGACCCCTCGTGTGTGAGACGAGAGCTCTACCTACTAGGCTACGGGCTGTGTGTGTGTGTGTGTTTGGACTGTGTGTGTGTGTGTGTGTGTGTGTGTGTGTGTGTGTGTGTGTGTGTGTGTGTGTGTGTGTGTGTGTGTGTGTGTGTGTGTGTGTGTGAGAGAGAGAGAGAGTTACAAGGAATTGTTAGCGTCTCAGAGATCTTGCGGCCTACTCCGAGGAAATACTCGAAGTGGAAGGAGAGACTGTTTAGTCGAGGTTTAGTGCACTACACTCATTACGGTGTTCAGAGAGAGAGAGAGAGAGAGAGAGAGAGATGAGAGGATAATTATGTGCGTTTGTGTGTGTGAAGATATGTGTGTTTGTTTGTTTGTGTGTGTGTGTGGGGGGGGGGGGGTGTTATGTAAGTGTAAAGGAGAATGTGTGTGTGTGTGGGGGAGGGGAATATTTATACCTGTGCGTATGTGTATGTGTATGCATGTGGGTGTTTTGTGGGAAGGAACATTAAATAAAACACATTGGAAGAGTTAACACGTAAGAATTAATGTTGGTAGTGAGCAATGTGAGAATGAGTGGCGTGATATTGAGCAGTCAGAATTGGAATGATTGCACGAGTTAGTATTGTTAGTGAGGTGAGAGTGCGCATAAGTATTGTAATATATTGAGTATAAGAGTGAATAAGGTGAGTTCGACAAGTGTGCGCGTGGATATAATGAAGGTAATAATGGTGCAAGTCAGTGTTGTGAGCCTGCAAGTAAACATTATGAGAGGTTGCCAGTGAGTATTGTGATGAGGGATGAGTTTACTATAATAGAGTGAGTATTGAGTTGGGTGAGTGTGTGAGTGAGTATCGTGTGAGGGTTTAAGTCTGCAAAATATTATTATGAGTGAAGGCAGACTAATGAGTGCATGTGTGAGTAGAATGAGTATTAATAGTGAAATCAACTCGAGTCTTGAGAATGGTAAGCGAGTTAACATTGTGAGTAGAACTAGTATTATTTTTGTCTATATGCGAGCGTGCTACTAAGGGTGCGAGTGGGAGGCCTAAACTGGTCAGGTCAGGTGAAGGTATTGCGAGGGATAAGCCTTTACTCGTATGTACACACAAAAACCGGGTTCCTGTGAGAGTCTCAAGGAATGTACTGACGGAAGATGTGTGTTTAGGGGAGGACAGGCATATTTATTTGCTTATATATTTATCTTTATAGTATTGTTTTTAGTTTCCTCCCTAGACCTCCATCAAGTTGAAGAAAGCACCCCCCTTGAAGATATATGTGTACATTTTTCGGTAGACAAATTTCCCGGCCAATGGCCGGATCCTCCTAAAATTAAAGGCTTGCTATTGCTCGCCAGGAAAAATTCTACATATAAATGGAACGAAAGGTCCTAATATTGGCAAAGAAATGGAGCGAAAGGAGTTAAATTCGCCAAACTAATGGACCGGACGTCTTAAAATGTAAAAACCAATGAGGTTAAGCATGAGGGAGAAGTAAGTGTGTGTGTGTGTGTGTGTGTGTGTGTGTGTGTGTGTGTGTGTGTGTGTGTGTGTGTGTGTGGGTGTGGGTGGGTGGGGGTGAGAGAAAACGCTACCATTCCCCCCCCCCCCCTCAAGGGATAACCGGAAAGGAGGAAATAGCTAATGTGACATCATGATGACTGGAACTACCCTGAAGCACCTGTATCCTTAGAACAGACGGGGGAGGGAGGATTGTAGGATAGGTAAAACAAATTATTATTGACCGTCGTCAGAAAGGAAAACAAGACGAAACTTCCACGCCTTCCTTGACTTATCAATGAGGAGGATAAAGAAAACATAATAATATTAAATGAGTAAATATATAAATACATATATAAATAAAATACATAAAATAAATAAATTTGTCATACCTAGTTAACTCGTATAAACAGTACACTTTAATATCACCAACGTTTTGAACAACAAATAATTATATATCACCGACAGAAAACAAAAGGAAAGAGAAGGTAGGGCGACTTCCACTCTGCATTTCCTCCCTTATATATCACGGGAGTGGACATCAATATGTATATTATAATATCTAGAACATGTGTATACAGTATAGTCTACACCTTCAGAAAATAAAAAATGTGCAAGAGAAAACAATGATTATATACTAACTAGGTCTCCTCTTGGGTGACCTAGATGTGTGTGAATGTTGTGTTTTGTCTGTGTTTGTTCGTTGTTCTGTCTTGTGTTTTGTGTTTTGTGTTTTCCCTGTTCTTGCTCTGTCTTGAGTCGGCCACCCCCAAGAAAAAAAAAAGAAAAAAAAAAAAAAAAGAGTAAAATAGAAAATAAAAATAAAAATAGGAAAAGTGGGGATTGGGCCTGAGCATATACATACATACATACATACATACATACATACTGTACATACATATATTATCCAACATAATATAGTTAGTGCTGTATCGGTCTACACTGTGACTTGTGTGTGCCTAATGGAACACACTAGTTGTACACAGTTTGGGAGTATTCATTTGAATACATTTTAAAATGTTCCACTAATTTGGCCTGAATTACCGAACACATTTATAATAAGGATAATATATGTTTTCAAACAGCCTGAAAAAGTTTTCAATTGTTTACGGAATACTATCATTGCACACTCATTATGCCCACCAGCGTTGTTAATGTATATGTACAGTATCTTATATTGCACACACAGTATTTGAGAGTAAACATGCAATACATAATTTATAAAAGAAATCTGTAGCAAATCAAAGCAACTATGCTCTCTTTTAAATCATACTTTACTACTACAATATATGGTGTAAAAGTAAAATACTGCAATAATAATAAAGTAGATGGTGATACTTAAACTACAAATAATAATGCTGGCGTGTAAGCAAACGACCCAAAGCTCTTTACAAGAGGACCTCAAAGTGGTGTTAATAATGGGAGTAAGAATAATGTGTGACAGGTGAGAACGAGTGGCCAACAGGTGTGTGAGCTCGCCCCACAGTCACATTGGGCTACACTGGGCTATAATTATGCCATACTAGACTAAACGGATGGGCTATAATTATGGGCTATAATAATACTAGGTTATATTTATGGGCTATATATACTCGGTTTTAATGTTGGGCTAGACTGAGCTAAATTGATACCTTACTGGGCTATAATGTCGGGCTATATTTGACTAGATTGATACCATACTGGGCCATAATGCTGTGTTATAAAGGTCTGCAATTGGGCAAGTTGTGCTGATGAGGGAGTTCAAAGTACCGTCTCCAGCTAATGATCTGTTGCACTGTGCCTGTACAAAGGAATCTATTGAGTTGATAGTGACCTTTCTTACTAACCTGAGCTACCTACTGTATACTGACCGAGGCCTAATCTAAGTAGTCTGGCTTCGTTTAACTAACCAGACAAACTGTAATTAGTTTAGCCTAATCTAACAAACCAGGCACCATCTTACTATTCCGACCTAATCTAACTATATTTTTTCTATGTGTATGAAGGAGACAAAATGCCTGTAACAAGTGTATCTCCAAAAGTTGAAAGAGTGATAGTCTCGCTACTTTTTTGTTCTGGTGTATTGTAAAGATGCGTGGTGTGCTTGCTTAGTGTAGTGAAATGGATAGGAGGAGGAGGTGTTTGTGAGAGCTAGCTGGATTATTCTGTGTAGGTGAGCCAAAAACAGAAATAGTGAGGGAAGCCAGACAAATGAAACAGGAGTTCCAGCAACTCCGTATCACATGCCTATGAGGCCTCCCCACTAACGTAACCAAATCTAAGCTAACTGAACTAGTTTAACCAATATAACCTGAAATAACAACCTAATTTAAGTGCCGTTGTAAAGGCTTATCCCTCAATACCTTCACCTTCACCTCATCAATTTAAACCAGTATATTATTTACAACTTAATATTAACTTACTAACTACACCTTATGTAACGAAACTAATAAAATAAACCCATGATACACTTGCCCTCATTGATGTCAGTAGATCGTGGCCCCCTTAAGGTTTACTCTCTCTCATTTACAATAAGTATCTACCAATCGAGCCCTAAACCATAGATACCTATAAAGATAAAATAAAACCTCTAAAGATGCCTCATAATCCCAGTCCTCGGTAGTATAGTGGTGAGTATCCCCGCCTGTCACGCGGGAGACCGGGGTTCGATTCCCCGCCGGGGAGGACCAATAGTTTTATTTAATTATTCAGGAGTGGTGGAGGCAGGGAGGTGAGGAAGACGATATATGAAGCAAAGTGGAATGAAAGAAAATATGTAAGAGGAATAGAAGAAAATATGTAGGTAGGACAAGCAGAAGAGGAAGGGGGAATGGAAGGATGAATGAAGAATAGAATGATGGAAAGGAGGAGAGAAGATAATATAGGGAAGAGGATAGAAGAGGAGATAAAGAGAAAAGGGAGAATATGTAGGAAGGGAGGGTAAAAGAGAAAAAGGGAATGGAAGGATGAAGGAAGAATAGAAGATGAAAAGGGAGAAGAGAAGAGAAATATAGGGAGGAGGGGAGAAGAGAAAATAAAGAGAAATGGAAAAATGTATGGAGGGAAAGGAAGGTTGAGAAGGAATGACTTGAGAAGAGAAAATTAAAACAGAGGAGATTGGGAAGAGACGGTAAAGTAGGTAAGGAAAGGAGAAAGAGGGAAAGGAGAAAATGTAGACAGATGAGAAGGGAGAAAAGAAAGAGAGATAATAGAAGAAGGAGATGGAGGAGAAGAGATGGGAAATGAGAAGTTAAACAATGCGCCGAGAACAAACAGACACGAGAGAGAGAGAGAGAGAGAGAGAGAGAGAGAGAGAGAGAGAGAGAGAGAGAGAGAGAGAGAGAGAGAGAGAGAGAGAGAGAGAGAGAGAGAGAGAGAGAGAGAGAGAGAGAGAGGTATGAAGGGATGATAGCAAAGGAGGGGAGAACATTTTGTGAACAGAGAGTACAAAGGAGTACAAAGGAAATCAAGCAACAACAGATCTAGTGACCCTTCTAGGCTGCTTGTCCTCCAAAACACTGAGGATCAAGTGTCCAAACAGTGGTTTAGAGTGGGTAAGGGAACATTGGAAAGGGAACTACTGCCCTGCCACTAACGTGGCAGGACTAGGAAGTTAGTAGGGGACATATGGGTTAGTAACTGAGGGGAGGATAAAATAAAGTTATTCATTTACAAACGCAGTCAGTCGCGGGTTTGATGCGAGATATTTGTCTAGCCGGAATTTAAATGAATCAACGGTGCTGCAGTCTATAACGTCTCGGGGAAGCCCATTCCACAAGTTGGCAACTCGATTGAAGAAGAAATTCTTAAATTCGTGTGAGTTAAAAGATTTACCAATAATTTTGCAACCGTTTCCCCGCGTGTAATTAGATTGGTCGATAGTGAAGTACTTACTACAGTTCATATTGTCGATGCCTTTGATGATTTTGAACACTTGAATTAAGTCACCTCTTAATCTGCGCTGGGTTAAAGGAAATAGATTTAATTCTCTAAGACGCTCTTCGTATGGTTTGTTCTTTAGGCTAGGTATAATTTTGGTAACTCTACGTTGAACTCGTTCTAGCTTGTTTGTCTTTTTGGTAATAAGGGCACCAGCATTGAACGCAGTATTCTGTACAAGGAAGGATTAAGAATGCCAACACTACATTTTTATACGAATATGTCCAGTAAGTATGTAGGCCTATGTGCGTGTAGTGTATGTAGGCCTATGTGCGTGTAGTGTACAGGTTTGTGTGTGTACAAGGAGGGATTAAGAATGCCTACAATACCTTTCTATATGTACAGTAAGTATGTACAGGTATGTGCGTGTAGTGTATGTGCGTGTTTGTTAAAGGAGGATCTAAAAATGCCACCACTACCTTTACATATGTACAGTAAGTATGCATGTACGTGTAGTGTGTGTACGTGTAGTGTATGTGCGTGTTTGTCCAAGAAGTTTCTAAGAATGCCACCACTGACCACTGAAGGAGCGGCCTCAAAGGTTTCGGCAACTGCTCAGACCGGTTGGGGGAGCAGGGGGGCAGAATTATATTAAGGGGGAGGTGGTTGTTTTTTCTCCCTCATGTATAGTCCCATTAGATTTGAGATTTTAAGACGTTCGTTCCATTAGTTTTGCGATTTTAAGACCTTTTGCCCCATTTCTTTGTCAATAGAATTACAGGCTGGCTATCTCTTGCCAGGAAAAAATCGACACGTTCATGGCACGAAAGGTCTTTAACCTTTCGTGTCATTAACGTGTCGATTTTGTGCTGGCAAGAGAAAGCGAGCTTGTATTTCTAGGAGGAACCGGGCTTTTTTTGTCTACCGATTTTTTTTTTTTTTTTTTTTTTTTTAAGCTTGATGGAGGTCTAGGGAGGCAACTAAAAATATAAATAAATAAATAAACAAATAAATAAATATATATACATGTACCGGTATATCAAAATATAACCACTGCCCCCTTCACCGGCAGTCTGCAACTCAATCTCTGTTGTTATAATATATAATCATTTTATCATAGGTCTCAGTAGCGTCCACATTATGTTATCATGAACTATGATAAGTGTAATCTATTACGAAAATAATGAGATTGAAGTTTTAGTTTGAATAAATTACCATTAAGTAGGTATACAATCATGCCTGTCGTTGAATTATTACTGCCATGTGTTAATTTACGTAACCGTACAATAAGCATGATCGATATTATGGTAATAAATAAGAGCTATAATATGAAGCACATGGAGAAACTGTTATTGGTTCATATTAATATAATAATACTAATAATACTACTACTAATAATAATAATATTTACCCAAACGAACTCTCCAGCATCTCTACAGTATACCAGGTGAAATTTGGTTATACACGGAATAATAGGGTTATCTTCCACTTAAGGGGGGATATGGGCCGGTTTTCTGGACCACTTTCTCCCTCATGTTTAGCCCCATTAGTTTTCCGATTTTACGATGTTTGCTCCATCAGTTAGTCGATTTTAAGACCTTTCGCCCGATTTCTTCGTCAATATTTAGACCTTTCGTGCTATTTAGGTGTCGATTTTTTCCCTGGCGAACGATAGTGAGCCTGTAATGTTGGAAGAACCGGCCTTCGGCCGGAACATTTTTCTACCGAAAAATGTACAAATTAATCTAGAAGGGGGATCTAATGGATTTTTTTTTTTTTTTTTTTTTTTTTTATGGAGGTCTAGGGAGGAAACTAGAAAAATAATGAATACATGCAAAAATCGCCCAAAAAGTGAACCATCTCCTAACTCACCAGTCCTCAGTGGTGAGTATCCCCGCCTGTCACGCGGGAGACCGGGGTTCGATTCCCCGCCGGGGAGGATCAATTTTTTTGAGGCAGGGAAGATAAATGTGATTATATTGTCATTTTCATAGGTACCCCACCCAAAAGCTTATGTAATATTTTCAAGTTTTGCTTCAGAACTGGTCATGATGTCTATATATTTGACCTCTCCATTTTTGCTTAATCTAACCATGGATTAATTGTTCAACCAACATTGTTCAAACCCTACCAATTCCATTACTTATTGAACATAAATAACCCTTCATAATTATCCTATTCAATATCTCACTTATGGTTGGTGAATTAATGGAGAGCCCAAGTCGATGGTGACTTTCAACTGAACTAATGCATATACAGTACGTATATATATATATATATATATATATATATATATATATATATATATATATATTGTAGTGCAGTATGTAGTTCAGTTCAGTTTTGAGTTCATTGGGTGACCCGTAGAATACCGCTCTTGGGCACCATAATGGAGGATGGTTATGGGAGAAGAAGATTGGCAGATTGTAAACACCGAGTCTAAAATGTTGTCTTTCATGGCTTAAGGGGAGACAGACCGTTTTTCTGGACCCCCTTCTCCCTAATGTTTAGCCCCACTAGTTTTGACATTTTAAGACGTTGGTTCCATTAGTTTGGGGATTTTATAACCTTTCACCCAATTTATTTGTCAATATTAAGACCCTTCGTGCCATTTAGGTGTCGATTTTTTTCATGGCGAGCGATATTGAGCCTGTCATTTTAATAGGAATCGACCTTCGGCCGGGACATTTTTTTACCAAAAAATGTACAAATCTATATTGAAGGGGGGGTCTAGGGGGTGCTTTTCTAAGCTTGATGGAGGTCTAGGGAGGAAACTAAAACAATATACGAATACATGAATTAATACACCAAACGAACAGCCACTGACCCCTTAATTAATTATAAAAGCTTATCTGACCTCATAGCTGACCTTAACCCTGTCAGTATTCGTGGACGCGCTTCTTCCTTATATTTCGGCTACCATTAGACGATTATATGCCGTTAGGAAGGAACAAAAATAATAAAATAGAATAAAATAGAAAATAAAAATAGAAGAGTGGGGATTGGGCCTGAGCAGATAGATAGATAGATAGATAGATAGATAGATAAATAGATAAATAGATTTATAGATAGATAGATAGATAGATAGATAGAGATAGATAGATAGATAGATAGATAGATAGGAAGGATCTGTGCTTGTCCAAAAGGGAAAGATTGTAATAATAACCCTCTGATTTCCAAAATTCCTTCCGAAACTGAGTAATATCGTCTATGAATAACCAAAGTTTATTCGGGATATTATTTGACGATTTTATTCAATTTAGGGAGAACTAACCTATGCTAGAGAAAATATTGAGATAGTTTATACTAAATTGATTCCTAGAGATCGTTCCTAAGCTTCATCAAATTGTCTAATAACCAAAATAATGTGTATAAATTCGTCTTCAAATACTGAAATAGTTAACCCCTTCAAGCGTATGGTGTTGCCTTCTCTAATTATATTGTGGCTACTATTAGACGCTTTAATTAATTATAGGAGGGATCTGTGTGAGCCAAAAGGTTCAGTGAGATCGTGCTTAACTCCATGATTCCAAGAGATCCTTCCTAAATTGCATACAATCGCTCAATGATTTATATTTTTTCACCGACCAACTTTACTTCTAAACTCAATTAATGAAATCAACAAATACATGTGGCACTCCAAGGACTCGAACTTAGGATACTTACACCGAAATTCCGCGCACTTATGCATTACGCTATCAAGACAGTTAAATTAAATGTAAAATAACACCATGTACTTAAGGGGTAACTATGAGAGAGGTGGGATTGGTGCTCGCGATTACCTTATACAATTTATCAAGGGATATTTAAGAACTATAAACTTGGCCACATACACAATCTTTCATTGTCTCGTGAAAAAATAAAAGGGCCATTGAAGTTTGCTTGGTAAATTCAAGGCACCAGAGTGCTAAAATTAAACCTAAATGTTAATTTTGCATCCAGGTATGTACATATGTGTTCATGTATGTATGTATGTACCGAAATGTTTATGTATGTATGTATGTATGTATGTATGTATGTATGTATGTATGTATGTATGTAATAACTACGCAAGTATGCCTATGTTTGTATACAGTATATTGATTGATGCATTTATAACATTTACTTATTTGTATTTATATAGTATTTCTCGAGGGGGAAGGGAGGGCGTCCGGTGGTCACAGAAAGGGCGGCGGGCGGCAGACACGAAACCGATAATGGCAGAAAAGGGAAAGAGCCCTAAACATTGTACCAGCACCCCCAGAGGCTGAGTGACCACAGACCCCACCAAGACCTATGGGGCCGCCCCTGGGGTGGGGGTGGGGGTGGTGGTGGGTGACGAGGGACAGTCTTCGAGAGTAACCACGGCCACCTCAACACATAACACCACGCACGGACATAAATACACGCAGAGAACTAGACCATCGCTTTCTCTCACTACTTCCAATCGCTATATATTTCTTTATATATTTATTTTAGAACGCTTTGGGACCTTCATTTTGTTATTGTTGTTATTTTGTTTTCGTTAAGTATGTAGAGATAGATTATTACAGATAGTTGAATTATTGAAATTCGTTAATCTGGCAATAATAAGAGGCTGGATTTTTTGTTCGTGTGATTCTATCTTAAATGAAACAAGCATAATATATATGGAGAGTCAAACGATCCTGGCAGTATTGTCTAGGTAAATCTGCTCTGGCAACTTCTGAATTCAATTGCTATAATAAGTCAGCCACCTAAGTTGATTTCTTAATAAAGACAAGTTTAATGATAAGTTTAAGATTAGATTGGCGAAGGTGCTAGCATGCGAAAAGACTGGAAATCATCAGGAAGCCCAGCACCAGACGGAAGGGCCGAAATTCAAGACGAGGGAATCTGAGCTGCGGAAACTGCTGGCAGATTGGTTGGTTGGGGTGAGGGTTTCTGTTGGGAATGTGTTGATGTTTACCTGAGCCGCCATAGTAGCCGGGGAATAGTGCGAGTTGCTGTTGGTGTTGTTGGTGTTGTTGTTATTCAAGGTGTTATTGTTGCTGTTCATGTTCAAGTTGTTATTGTTTTTGTTGTTGTGATTGTGTTTCTTCTTGATCGTCTTGATATTCAAATTCTACTTCTCGCTTTCCAAATTGTCTTCTTTAACTCATTAATTTCTTAGGAGGAAGACAATTGTGATTTGATATACTTACACGTTCAAGAGGAGTACATATAATTTCCGCTGATAAAACTAGAATTTTGGAAGAATTATACCAAAATACTACAATCATAGAGCAAGAGATAATAAGGTACGGTCGCGCTAATAAGTCATGTCCCAGCTGTCATTACGTTTGGATTTCTCTGTGCTGTATTAATGTCTGCCAGATGTTGAATAGGGTGGTTAAGTGTAAGAACATGTTTGTATATTTCACTCGATATGAAGAAATGAAGCTTAGATATTGCTGATACTAATTATTGATAAAAATATACTTGGTGCCGAGACATCACTTATTAGCGCGGCGACTGTACTAACCGCATGCAAACAACACGCCATTGAAATTTATATTGAGTGTGAATACATTCCAGGATGGTAGGTACATAAAAGACATTGAGGAAATCATGCGAAAACAGGTTATCCATTACTGAATCTATGATACATTCAATATATTCAAGATAAAGAAGAGTACCGGTACTGCATAAGTGTAGGCTATAGAAGGTTGCAATCTCCACACAAACGGGAGAAGATGAGGAGGAATTTAGTAAAGGAAAGCCTAATAGAATTCAAAGGATGTGTGAGAGAGAGAGAGAGAGAGAGAGAGAGAGAGAGAGAGAGAGAGAGAGAGAGAGAGAGAGAGAGAGAGAGAGAGAGAGAGAGAGAGAGAGAGAGAGAGTACAAAGGAGTACAAAGGAAATCAAGCAACAACAGGTCTAGTGACCCTTCTAGGTTGCTTGTCCTCCAAAACACTGAGGATCAAGTGTCCAAACAGTGGTTTAGAGTGGGTAAGGGAACATTGGAAAGGGAACTACTGCCCTGCCACTAACGTGGCAGGACTAGGAAGTTAGTAGGGGACATATGCGTTAGTAACTGAGGGGAGGATAAAGTTATTCATTTACAAACGCAGTCAGTCGCGGGTTTGATGCGAGATATTTGTCTAGGCGGAATTTAAATGAATCAACGGTGCTGCAGTCTATTACGTCTCGGGGAAGCCCATTCCACAAGTTGACAACTCGATTGAAGAAGAAATTCTTAGATTCGTGCGAGTTAAAAGATTTACCAATAATTTTGCAACCGTTTCCCCGCGTGTAATTAGATTGGTCGATAGTGAAGTACTTACTACAGTTCATATTGTCGATGCCTTTGATGATTTTGAACACTTGAATTAAGTCAAGTGTTCGCCTCTTAATCTGCGCTGGGTTAAAGGAAATAGATTTAATTCTCTAAGACGCTCTTCGTATGGTTTGTTCTTTAGGCTAGGTATCATTTTTGGTAACTCTACGTTGAACTCGTTCTAGCTTGTTTATATCTTTTTGGTAATAAGGGCACCAGGATTGAACGCAGTATTCCAGAAGAGGGCGGACTAAGGAATTGTAAAGGGTTAGGATAACTTCTTTGGATTTATGCTCAAATGACCTGCCTATAAAGCCAATTATTTTGTTTGCCTTCTTAACAACTTCTGAACATTGTTGACTCGGTTTTAGGTTACTCGATATTGTTACTCCCAGATCAGTTTCTCTGTTTACATTCTTAAGCTGAGTGCCATTTCATCGAATAGTTTGCTTTCTCATTTAGGTATCCGACATGTAGTACTTTACATTTATCCGCATTGAAACTCATTTGCCAAATTTGGGCCCAATGTGACAATTTATCTAGATTGTGTTGCATATCGTCAACTTGTTCTTTTTAGAGAACGCCTTTTTCAAATTTTGTATCGTCAGTAAATTTTGAGATTGTGCAGGTGAGACCCTCATCTATGTCGTTGATGTAAATTAGAAAGAGAATTGGTCCTAGAACCGATCCCTGGGGTACCCCGCTACTTACATTGGTCCATTTAGATGCCTTACCGTTTATGACTACCCTTTGCTTTCTGTTGCTGAGCCAATTTTCTATCCATTTCAACACACCGTCTTGTATTCCATGCGCTTTTAGTTTTAGCAGTACAACGTTTGTGGGGAACTTTGTCAAAGGCCTTTTGAAAATCAAGGTATATAATATCTACAGCTTTACTCTCATCGTAGAGGTTGAGGATATCGTGGAAGAAGTCTAAGAGGTTTGTTAAACAGGAACGTTTTTTACGAAAGCCGTGTTGAGTATCTTTAAGTATGTTATTTTCCTCTAAGTGATTTACGAGTCTGTCTCGTATGACCGTTTCTAGCATTTTTACATACAACTGAGGTTAAGCTAATTGGACGATAGTTACTGGGTAGGGATTTGCTGCCTTTTTTGAATATCGGTGTTACGTTGGCTAGCTTCCACTGATCAGGCATAGTTCCAGACTGCAAGGATTTATTGAATAGTAATGTCAGTGGTTTGGAGAGCTCATTCTTAGCTTCCTTTAGAACTCTAGGCGAGATTGTATCAGGTCCTGGCGTTTTATTTACCTTGAGTTTATCTAAACAATTCAATACTTCTCTCTCTGTAACGGTGATATTGCTTAGAACATCTGAATTATCAATCTGAATCGGTGTAGGGATATCACTGAGGTCTTCTGTTGTAAAAACTGATGCAAAGAATGTATTGAGGGCATTACTCATTTGTACTTCGTCTTTGGTGTATTCTCCTTTTTCATCGACTAACGGTCCAACAGTTGAAGTAACTACTTTTTTCTTTCTGATATAACTATAGAATTCTTTCGGGTTTGTTTTACTTTGATTCGCAATATGTAACTCTAAGGTCTTTTTACTTTGCTTAATTAACTTTTTGGCTTTGCGTCGTAGCTCTACAAATTTCACCCGTTCTTCGTCATTTTGTGAGGATTTTAATCTATCATTAGCAAACTTTTTAGCAAGCAGGCAGTTTGAAATATCTTTATTCCACCATTTTTGGCTTATTATTATGGCCTGGACGCCGTATTTTCGATGGTATGCAGTCTCGCACTGCCTTTTAGAGAGAGAGAGAGAGAGAGAGAGAGAGAGAGAGAGAGAGAGAGAGAGAGAGGAGAGAGAGACGTAGAGAGAGAGAGAGAGAGAGAGAGAGATGCGAGAGAGAGATAGAGAGAGAGAGAGAGAGAGAGAAGGAGAAGAGAGAGAGAGAAGAGAGAGAGAGAGAGAAGAGGAGAGAAGAGAGAGAGAGATAGAAGAGGAGAGAGAGAAGAGAGGAGAGAGAGAGAGAGAGAGAGAGAGAGAGAGAGAGAGAGAGAGAGAGAGAGAGAGAGAGAGAGAGAGAGAGAGAGAGAGAGAGAGAGAGAGAGAGAGAGAGAGAAGCATACAAAAAACAGTGTATGCAAGACACGACCGCGGCGTGAGGGGCGGTCTGACCCGGGCCTGACCTGACCACGGCAACGGATGGTGGGGGAAGAAGGATGGAGGGGATGGAGATTAGATGGTGGGGAGTGGAGAGAGATAATTGGTGGGGAAGGAGATGGAGATAATTAGTGAGGAGAGAAATAGTGAAGAAGGGGTGAAGCGATTGGTGGTGGGGGGGGGGGGGAAGATAATTGGTAAGGAGAGAAATAGTGGGGGAGGGGTGAAGAGAATTGGTGGGGGAGAGGAAGGAGATAATTGGTGTGGGGGAAGGGATGTAGAAAATTAGTTGGCAAAAAGGGTGAACAGTTTTAATGAAGGAAATGGAAAGAAAATTAGTGAGGGGAAGATTTGGAGATATATTAAGTGTAGGAGGCTAGATTTGGTGACGTTTGTAGGGGAAGGGTGATAGTGTTCAAATTTGAGGTAGTAGAGCATTTGTGAGGGGAAAGTAGACGAAAAGTAGTACAGGGGATGTTAAGAATCGGTGTGTTGGAGGGAAGTTGGGGCATATTTTCAACAATTACTTGGTGTGGGAGTGGACGATGAGTACTTATTTAGAGCGGGATAGTAAGAATTGGATTGGAAATGGGTATGGGTGACTGGGAAGAGGACGTGGGTGAGGTAAGATGTAATCGGCGGGTGAAGGTAAGGTGTATCCAGGAAAGTGGGTAAGGAGCTGAGGAATAGGCATTGTAGTGGGTAGGAAGGACGTGCTGAGGAATAGGAAGGACGGAATAGTGTGTGAGTGGGTAGAAATATCAGTACTAAAAGAAAAGTGCACATAGGAAACGGAATCGTGGGAATACAAGTAGAGAGGTTTTCCTGATCCATCTCCTAACGTTTAAGACTTTCTACCAGCAACATTTAGTCATTAATAAACTGTCTTTTTATTCATCAATATATTTAGGTCCGGTATGTTGAGGAAAAATCATGCGTTGTGCTTATAAATACATCGAAGCATAAGGAAGAATGACCTTGGTGTCGCAAAAAGTACTATACTCTGTTTCTTCTCAGCTGACGATAAATTGAATCCCTTACCAGCTAATTTATCGATACTTAAGCCCTTCTGTACCGGAGACGTCTTTTAATTTTGTTCTAGCTATATTTAGAACATTTTGTGCAGTTTGATAAAGATCTGCGATAGTAAAAAGGGTTAAATGAATAGTTCGAAGCCTGTTAAACTGTTGGAGGCTCTTATTAAACTGAATAAAACGGTCTAATAGTAGCCAGAATAAAGGCAAAAAGACGTCGTGGTACAGAAGGGGTTAATGGGACAATATATAACTACTATGTCTCTGCCTCATATTAGAAACCAAGTTTATATAATTAGCACCATATTTCACCACAAAATATTCGAAATAACCGAGAAATCTTGATGGGAACTTTGCATTTTACCGTCAGTTGAAAAGAAACCGAGTATAGTGTGGCTGATGTAAATGAAGGCTATAGTCTATCCGCTGTAAGTAGGCGAGAAATCATGACCTCTAACCTCTGTAACTAAAAAACAACTAGAGTAATCGAGCTAATATTTCTACCATATGAGAAGAGTCAGTCAAGGAATGGACGTGGAAATTTACCGCCAATTTGTTCCAGCCCCTTTTGAGTTACAGAGGATAGAGGTCATGATTTATAGCCTACTTACAGCGAATAGACTATACTGTAGGTCATGTGAACTGGGAGAGAGACAAGGGTAGAATGTGGGTGGGGTGCACTGCTGGGTACAAAGGAGGAGGAAAGACCAAAACATTATGTATTCCTACCCAGTTAAGGGGGGATGTGTGGGTTTTCTAGAACCCCTTCTCCCTCATGTTTAGCCCCATTAGTTTTGAGATTTTCAGACGTTAGCCCCATTAGTTTGTCGATTTTAAGACCTTTAGCCCCATTTATGTCAATATTAAGACCTTTCCAGCCATTTAGGTTTCGATTTTTTTCTTGGCGAGCTATAGCGAGCCTGTAATTGTGGAGGTACTGGCCATCGGCCGGAACATTTTTCTACCAAAAAATTTACACATTTATCTCGATGGGGGATTTTGAGGATGTTATCTAAGCTTGATGGAGGGTTTGGGAGGAAACTAAACCAATAATAATACAAAGATAAATAAATAAACAAATAAATACGTTCATCCCCCTTAACTCACAACGTTGAATAAACAAGAATATTTTGCGACGAATGTTGTTTTTCCCTTGCAGCTCCTCCTCCCTCACAGGTCCCTTATCTATAATTGATAAGAACAGTGCGTGTGTGTGCTCAAATTGGAAAAAAGAAACGCAAAAAAAAAAAAGAT
>JAVRFV010000474.1:30000-39595 GCA_032716605.1 Paralithodes platypus
ACACATTTATTTCATTAAAAACAAAAGAAAAGAGAGTATACTCAAAGCCATGACCTACATGGAAATAGTGCAACACAATTGAATGCATAAACAGATTAATCTAAAACGCTAATGTCAGTATAACTAGTCAATTTATTATAAGTAGGCCAGAAATCGTGACCCCTAACCTCTGCAACTCAAAAAGGGCTAGTGCAAATAGGTTGTACATTTTCAAACCTATTTCCTGCCTGACCTTTCCTAAATGGTAATACTATTAGCCCGATAATAATAATATTAATAATAATAATAATAATAATAATAATAGTAATAATGATAATAATAATAATAAATATAGTACTACTACTTCAAATACTAATACTAATACTACTACTACTACTACTACTACTAATAATAATTATAATATTAAAAGTAATAATATAAACAACACACAATGTACATAAATACAACCATAATATATTACATCAATTCCTCTAAAATAAACACGGTAACATGTCAAACCAAAAAGAGACAACCCAAGATAAATTCCCCGGTAATTGAAAACGCCCTTACGTCACCAGCAACTGTATACAATCAGATAACAAGCGCACTGTAAAACTCCCGACGCCCGGGGAAGATGACAGCCCAGCACCGCTCTAAAGAACCTGGGCGAAGAAAAAAAAAATAGGTACGGTTTATGCCAGGAGCACCACTGGCATCACGATTTACTTGTTCGCGCGCGCGCTCTCTCTCTCTCTCTCTCTCTCTCTCTCTCTCTCTCTCTCTCTCTTACTGTCTATAAGATTACGATATTGTATTGCTGCGCATATTGCACGCACACAGACACACCCTCATACTTATAGATAAAAATAAACACACACATAGTATATATATACTGTATATATATATACTGTATACAGTATATATATATATATATATATATATTCATTACATTCTGCTTAGCACCAACTTCTCCACTCTCACCATTATCACATCCCTAACACACCCACCCACCTATTGTTGAGAGGACTGGAGTTCCTGAGGCTAGTGTGGGTTTGGTCGGGGTGGCCTGTGAACTCATCCCCTGATATAATCCGTACCCCACCACCAGGTATTCTACTCACACACCACACCACCAAGATATACGGTACTGTATATATATCTTGCACACCAACCACCGGACTCACTCGGGGATGTTTACGGACTCTCGCTTGCTGACGCCCTGGTTTAGTTTGTAGAGGGAAATAATTTGGATTTCAGTTAAGGGGAGGCAGACCGTTTTTCTGGAACCCCGTCTCCCTAATGTTTATCCCCACTAGTTTGGCGATTTAACACCTTTCGCCCCATTTCGTTGTCAATTTTAAGACCTTTCGTGCCATTTAGGTGTCAATTATTTCCTGGCGAGCGAAGCGAGCCTGTAATTTTAAGAGCAATCGGCCTTCGGCCGGGACATTTTTCTACCGAAAAATTTAAAAATTTACTTTGAAGGGGGATCTAGGGGGTGTTTATCTAAGCTTGATGGAGGTCTAGGGAGGAAACTAAACAAATATATGAATAAATTAATTAATAAACCAAACAAACGGCCAGTCTATCCTAATTTCAGTTGATTGAGTAACCTGGCAAGAGTTGTTGCAGAGTAGCAAGCTGTTCGAGGGAAGCTGTATAATAGGATCATTAACTTATTCTGGCTTGTCATTATGACAAAAATAAAAAAAACATTATTGTTGTGAGCTTCGATAATTTCAATTATTAGTAGTTTTTGGAACCGTGAATGGACGAAGGATGTAATTTGAAAATAATGATCACAATTATAGTTTTAATTATTCACCTGGCGGAAAATTCAGAAGCCCTTAGTACCAGGATACTATATGGAAATAATGAAACTATTGTATCTAGACACTATTTATATTCGTTTTCACCAACCCACCAATTAATTTACAAATACAAATCAATGAAAGTAATGAATACATGTGGTACTCCAAGGACTCGAACCTAGGATACTCACACCGAAATTCCTGACACTAAGCACTAGGCTATCAAGACAGTTAAAGGTTTATGCACAAGCCTACGATATATTATGCATTCTCGAATACTGCATATTAATCTAAGCATATACACTCGGTCAAAGAAGTATCTGCACCCCTACGCTGATCATCTGGTGTGTACAGCTTGATAGGGCTGGCCAACCCTACCGAGCTGTACACACCAGATGATGAGCATAGGGGTGCAGATACTTCTTTGACCGAGTGTACATACCCCCAACTGCTCTATGATAAAATATTGTTTAGACGAATGGAAGGGGTAATTAATGGGGGCACTTAACCACAAGGGAAGGCCTAGCTACTGTATATTACTCCTGAACCTGGATAAATTCATATTTGTTTTCACCAACCCACCAATCAATGTACACATAATCCCAACTAGTGATATCAATGAAAGTAATGAATACTATATTAGTCAAGTTATCATAATTAACAACACAATTCGTCACATACAGACTATACAATCACACATAACGGCTTCCACCCTACCTTACATTTTTCTCTTCAACCTTTTATTCTATTGTCTAATGTAGAAAACTAATACTGTTGCTGCCTTTTTTTCAAAACTTCCCTACCTCCCCCTCTTTACTCTCTCTCTCTCTCTCTCTCTCTCTCTCTCGTACAATTTTCCTCCAAATTTCATTATTTGGGGTTCTTATATCTCAACTCGAATTAAGTCCTGACCATCTCGCTTGTACCGTGAGGTTTATGTAATAAGTATAACCATCCAAATCTATGCAAATCCTCCTACTGTTACACGCCTTTCCCTCCTCCCCCTCCGGGCTAAATTGCCATTGTAAGGGACTGCGACAAAACAGGTGGCTATGCTAATGACGCCGCGTATTAAGATTGTACCGTCGCTTTTCCCCCTCGCTATCGCCGCCGCTATCGCCGCCGCTACCGCCGCCACCGCCGCCGCCACCGCCACCGCCACCATCTGCGTCCTGCTGCTGGCGTCTGTGTCACCGGGGGATGTCTGTGGTGGTGGTTTTATAAGTACGCTTGGGAAATTACAGCGGTTATGTTCTCAGCCCAGTTTGTTTTTCCTGTACGGTACTCTCTTTAAATGGAAACACGGACCTATAAGCTATCATCTGTAGCTTATTCCGAGGCATCATGATATTCCTGTTAAGACATAATAAAACTGGTGAATTTTATCCATAAGGAATCAGGGTATATCATAAAATGATATAAACACCATATGAGGAGGAACACTGTATTGACAACGTTTCTCAGATAGCTTCTTCAGGTCACGAATAAAGGTTACTCATGTATTATCGTCAGAGCATTGGAGTGAGGATAATGTCGCTGTACATGAGCACTGGTACTAATTAAACTAAACCATAACCATCATTAATGTAAATCATTATACATTGATGTATAAATTGGCGGAAACGCTTCTAGATATTTACTGTAAACATGATATACTGTACAGAGAGAGAGAGAGAGAGAGAGAGAGAGAGAGAGAGAGAGAGAGAGAGAGAGAGAGAGAGAGAGAGATAGAGAGAGAGGCGAGAGAGAGAGAGAGAGAGAGAGAGAGAGAGAGAGAGAGAGAGAGAGAGTGAGAGAGAGAGAGAGAAAGGCGTGGGAGGATAGGTAATATAGCGACAGGAGTATTAAGGGTAAGAGCGACAGTATTATCCCCAACCTCATTGGACACAAAGGCTGGCAAGGGTACAAGATAGGGGGAGAGAGTGGCAAGGGTACAAATGTGGATAAGAGTGGTGGAGTGGGGGGGGGGGTAGAAAGTGGCAAAGGAACAATGTGGATCAGAGTGAGGGTGGGGGGGGGGGTTGGAAGTGGCAAGGGTATATGTGGAGAATAGTGGAAGAGTGACGGGGGGGGGGAATACATTGGCAATGGTATAAATATGGCGAAGAGTAGAAGAGTGAGTTGGGGGGGAGAAAGTGGCAAGGGTATAAATGTGGATAACAGCGGTGGCGTGAGGGGGGGGGAGAAAGTGGCAAAGGGAACAATGTGGAACAGAGTGTGGGGGGGGGGGGAGAAAGTGGCAAGGGTATAAATGTGGAGAAGTGGAAGAGTGAGGGGGGGGGAGAAAGTGGCAAGGGTTATAAAATGTGGATAACAGCGGTGGCGTGGAGGGGGGGGGGGGGGGGGTGGGTGGGGGAAAGTGGCAAGGGAACAATGTGGATCAGAGTGAGGGGGGCGGGGGGGGGGAAGTGGCATAGGGTAATAAATGTTGGAGAGAAGAGTGGAAGAGTGAGGGGGGGGAAAAAGAACGTGGCACAAAGTCTCAAAATGTGGAGAAGAGTGGAATAGTGATGGGGGGGGGGGGGGGGGGGGGGGGAGAAAGTGGCAAGGGTATAAATGTTGGACTTAGAGCGGTCTGGTAGTGAGGGGGGGGGTAGAAAGTGGCAAGGGAACCCTGTGGAACAGGAGTGTGGGGGGGGGGGGGGTGGGGGAGAAAGTGGCAAGGGTATAAATGTGGAGAAGCGTGGAAGAGTGAGGGGGGGTGGGGGGAGAAAGTGGCAAGGGTATAAATGTGGAGAAGAGTGGAAGAGTGAGGGGGGGGGAGAAAGTGGCAAGGGAACAAAAGGGGAGAAGAGAAAGTAAATAAAGTGAAAACAAAACAAGAGGAAGTTTACAGACAGAAGAAACGGATAACAAGAGGGGAGAGGAGAAGGGTATGAAGGGGAAAGAAAAAGATTGGTAAACGCAGAAGGATCACTCTGATTGCAAAGGAAGACAACACAAAAGAACTCAGAAAAAAGTGGAGGGGAAAAATAATAATAGTAATATTAATAGAATAGAGATGCTGAATGGGTAGAAAGGAGAGAGGCTATCAGAAGCGATAAAGAAGAAGAAGAAGAAGAAAGAGACATGCAAAAAGAGAAGAGGAAGGCAACACATAATAGGGAGGATATAGCCGAGGAAGAACCTTAGACAAGACAAGAGGAAAGAGGACGGAAGAGAGGAAAAGAAGATGGATATCAATGCAATGTTGAGAGAGAGAGAGAGAGAGAGAGAGAGAGAGAGAGAGAGAGAGAGAGAATAGAGAGAGATAGAGATGAATAGAGAGAGAAGAGAGAGAGAGAGAGAGTACGAAATGAGTACAAGGAATCAAGCCAATACAACAGGTTCTAGTGAACCCTTCTAGGTTGCGTGTCCTCCAAAACCCGGAGGATCAAGTGTCCCAACAGTCGTTTTAGAGTGGGTAAGGGAACATTGGGAAAAGGGGAACTCACTGCCCTGGCCACTACGTGCAGGACTAGGAAGTTTAGGTATGGGACATATGGGTTAGTAACTGAGGGGAGGTAAAGCTTATTCATTTACAAACGCAGTCACCGCGGGTTTGTTGATGCGAGAAATTTGCCTAGTCGGAATTTAAATGACTCAACGGTGCGGCAGTCTATACCGTCTCGGGGAATCCCATTCCACAAGTTAACAACATCGATTGAAGAAGAATTTCTTAGAGTTCGTGCGAGTTAAAAGATTTACCAATAATTTTTGCAACCGGGTTTTTCCCCCGCGTGTAATTAGATTGGTCGAGAGAGAGAGAGAGAGAGAGAGAGAGAGAGAGAGAGAGAGAGAGAGAGAGAGAGAGAGAGAGAGAGAGAGAGAGAGAGAGAGAGAGAGAGAGAGAGAGCTATAGAGAGAGAGAGAGAGAGAGAGAGAGAGAGAGAGAGAGAGAGAGAGAGAGGGGGGGGGGGGTAGAGTTGAGTGGGAGGTAAAAGCAGGTCTCCGCTACGATTACCATATTAAATGTTGCTCCTAATGAGAGTGCGGCCAAGCGTGTTCTCTCTCTATCTCTCCCTCACACACATGTATAACTACCAGTAAATCTGTCCGCCTTTCTATCTCTGTCAAATGGCTATGTAATCAAGTCTACCTGGTATTGAATAACTTTGCAACGTGTCCTTTGATGCACATTTTATCATAAATAATACGCTCGCGCTCGCGCTCGCTCTCGCTCTCTCGCTCTCTCTCTCTCTCTCTCTCATTGGTGTTTAAAGCCAGATAACCTCATTGGAAGAAATTGGTTCGTGTGATTTGTGTGCCTATGTGTAACTAACTTTCTCACTCATCCCCACTCACTTGCACTCTCCCGCTCACTCTCTCGCTCTAGCTCTATCTCTATCTCTCTTTATCTCTCTCTCTCTCTCTCTCTCTCTCTCTCTCTCTCTGCATTTTCATATTTTCTTCTAAACGATCGTATGTCAATTTACGTTTGTATTTTTGTTTTTTACTTAAGCCGGTATCACACGAGAGCTTTTTAGTCAACATTCTATGATCAACATTTTTCTGACAACAATTCTGGAATATTTTACATTGACACCGGAAACTAGACTGATGACAGATTAATATAGGCAACCGAAATAATTTATACGTTGACCACATAAGCTGCCAGATCAGTGTTGAGGATAAAGGTTGAGTGAAAAAGCGCTCGTGTGATACCGGCTTTACAATTTCGCTGGGTTAAATATAGCTTTCTCAGACTAATTATTCAATATGACTAGTCCTATGTTGAGAGAGAGAGAGAGAGAGAGAGAGAGAGAGAGAGAGAGAGAGAGAGAGAGAGAGAGAGAGAGAGAGAGAGAGAGAGAGAGAGTACTAGAGCATGGAATATCAAGTGTATCAAAGTTGTCCTCTCTCTCTCTCTCTCTCTCTCTCTCTCTCTCTCTCTCTCTCTCTCTCTCTCTCTCTCTCTCTCTCTCTCCATTGTTTAGCCACATGTACGTACACAGGATAACAAACAACAAACCAGGCAGGCAAATAAAAGACTATCTAAAACTGGTTCAAGAGCAAAGTCCCATTTTTTTTTTTTTTTTTTTTTTTTTTTTTTAGATAGGCCAGAAATCATGACCAAAAGGGCTAGAGTAAATGGGCTGCAAATGACCACACATATTCCCTGACTGACCCAATTACTAGCTCGATAACTAAGGTCGTTTATGAGTTATCGAAGTTAGTTATTAAGATTTGTGGGCTACTTAAGGGGAGTCACCGGCTTTTGTTTATCTTTCTCTCCTGTTCTCTCTTTCCCTGGCTTGTATCCATTCGGCCCCATTCAGCCAACTGTTTTAAGACGTTTTTCCCCATCCAGGTGTCAATTTTTTCCCGGCGAGCGATAGTGAGCCAGCATTGTTTGGAGAAATCCGGCGTCGCCGGAGAGATTTTTCTATCGAAAAATTTACAAATTTAGCTTGCTATCAAAACAAAAAATATATACAGGATATGCTGGCTCGCTATAGGTCGCCAGGAAAATATTGACACCTGGATGGGGGTAAACGTCTTTAAACAGTAGGCTGAATGGGGCCGAATGGATACAAGCCAAAGAGAGAGGGAGAGAAAGAGAAAAAAAAAGCGAGGTGGGCTCCCTTAAAACGAGTAGGGTATCGCCACACGCCTAAAAGAACATATAATAGCCTTAAGGGGAGGCAGTTGGTTTTTCGAGCCGTCCTTCTCCCTCTTGTTTAGCCCTATTAGTTATGAGATTTATAAACATCCGCCAAATTAGTTTGGCGATTTTCAGACCTTTTGCCCCATTTCTTTGCCAATATTAAGACTTTTCGTGCCATTTAGGTGTCTATTTTTGTCCTGGCGAGCGATAGAGAACCAGTATTTGAAGAGGAATCGGCCTTCGGCCAGGAAATGTTTCTACCGAAAAATGTACAAATTTATATCGAAGTGGGTGTTTTTTTAAGTTTGATAGAGGTTTAGAGAGCAAATTAAACCCCCTCCTTAAACCATTGAGCCAAACCAGTAAATTATGCTGCACAATACCGTCTGGGGTCCCTTAACTTCTAGCGTGACAGGTTTAGGTTAGGGTATTATGACAAGGACAGGAATATAATTAGTAAATAGCTTTTAATATACTAGCCGGACCTGTAGATGAAACTACAGTTAGTCTAGAACACCACAGAGCCAGTCAAGGTACATGGGGTATAGTCTATTCGCTGTAAGTAGGCGAGAAATCATGACCTCTGTTCACAACTCAAAAAGGGCTAGAGCACATTGGCTGTAAATTTCCACATATATTCCTTGACTGACTCTTCCCAAACGGTAGAAACATTAGCTCGATTACTCCTAGTCGTTTTTGAGTTACAGAGGTTTGAGGTCATGATTTTTCGCCTACTTACAGCAAATAGACTATAGTTGGAAGAAAGGAAAAGGAAAACAAGGAGGTAGGCTAACTAGATACAATATAGACAGATATATATATATATATATATATATATATATATAAATATATATAGAGAGAGAAATATGGATAACTAAACAGATAGACAGACAGGTATTCATTATAGGTAGATCGATGTATAAATATATATAGATAGATAGATTGATATATAGTATAGATATATTGACAGGTAGAGCACAACTCCCACAACTCTCACACAACTCCCGCCTCCCTGTAGTTAGTTAGTGTGAGGTAGTGTGAAGTTAGGTCATTTCCGCGGGGCCTAAATCACTGCTGTTGGGGAGGAGTTGGGCAGACATAATGACGCACAAGAGAGTGAGTGAGTGAGTGAGTGAGTGAGTGAGTGAGTGAGTGAGTGAGTGAGTGAGTGAGAAAGAGAGAGAGAAAGAGAAAGAGATAGACAGACAGGTATACATTATAGGTAGATCGATGTATAAATATATATAGATAGATAGATTGATATATAGTATAGATATATTGACAGGTAGAGCACAACTCCCACAACTCTCACACAACTCCCGCCTCCCTGTAGTTAGTTAGTGTGAGGTAGTGTGAAGTTAGGTCATTTCCGCGGGGCCTAAATCACTGCTGTTGGGGAGGAGTTGGGCAGACATAATGACGCACAAGAGAGTGAGTGAGTGAGTGAGTGAGTGAGTGAGTGAGTGAGTGAAGCTTCTGAGTGATGTGATTGAGTTTGAGTGAGGAAAGAGAGAGAGAGAGAGAGAGAGAGAGAGAGAGAGAGAGAGAGAGAGAAGTACCTGTATAAACAACACATTCAATAAAATTTAACATGCACTAGTCTACATATATTTAGACAACAATATTGGTATTGCAGCTAAACTCACACATTTTGGAACACATTTAGACAAAAACATTCCATCAAATTTTCCATGCACTCGTTTGAATATAATTATTATTGCCAATGCAACTAAACACGCACACACACACACACACACACACAGCCCGTAGCCTAGCAGGTAGAGCTCTCGTCTCACACACGAGGTGTCGGGGGTTCAATCCCCGGCCGGGCGGAGACAAATTGGGCTTGTCTCCTTTCATGTGTTAGCCTCAGTTCACCTAGCTGTAAATAGGTACCTGGAATAAGTGGACGACGTTGTGACGTCCCATCTGGGGTTGGCAAAAATGGTACAAATGCGAGATGGGTACCATATGGTTCACCTAAGCTGATGGGGCCTACCTAAGCCTTCGGGCGCGACGGTACCGTCTAGTAGTGAGAATGGTACCATACAGATCCACCCTAAGCCTTCGTTTCCGATGTCGCCAATTGGCTAAATACAGACTACACACACATCCACAGCCATTCCAACGATACATATAACACCTACACATATAGGCTGCGGGAAATCACGAGCATGCTGACTCCCGCAATAAACAATAGAGTAAGTACAACACACAC
>JAVRFV010000475.1:0-39425 GCA_032716605.1 Paralithodes platypus
TAGGTTTAATACAGGGTTTGGCATGATTTCTGATGTTTCTAAAGTAATTAAAGGCTTCATGTGTTTTGATCTTGTGTATGCATTGTAGGCTATTGCTTTTGTTCAGTTACTCTAGCACAATTATGGTCAAACCATTTAGGTGAATTAGATCTTTTACTGTACTTTTGATGAGGAATAAAAGTTTCCATTCCAATTTTACAAAATCTTGTATGTGGCTCAAGGTGGAGTGTGCATCATTAGAAAAGAAAGAGGTCCAGGGAATATCAATAAAGAAACCTTGAAGACCCTCCCAGTCTGCCCTATCGTAATGCCATTTAGTCACCAAAACAGGTTCAGAGTGGGAAGGTGTGGTAGGTGATAGACAGGTGGCCTGTATCAGACAGTGATCAGAAGATCCAAGTGGGGACCTCACTGTAACATCATAATTTTCTGAATTGGTTGTTAAAAATAAGTCGAGTAGGTGGGAATTATGATTAGGATTATCTGGTACACGGGTGGGTTGGTTGACTAGTTGAATGAGATTAAATGAGTCTGCAAATAGCTCACATTCAAGACCAGCATCATCAGTCCTGGCTGAATGAGTGAGCCATTCAACATTATGGACATTAAAATCACCCAACACAGTGATTTCAGAAGAAGCATTTAAGTTGAGGACACTGAGTTGTGAGGACAGAGAATCAAAAAGACTTTGCTCTGGAGGAGTATTTGGGGAACGGTAGATGCAACATATGTATTTAAATTTACCAGCAGAAATTAATTTGTATATAGAATAATCAAAATAGGGACAATTGAAACTAGTAACCTCCTCCAGGGCAATTTCAGGTTTTGCGAAGCAACTTCCATAACATACCACATTTAATACTGTTATTTATAATTGTATGCACTATATTCTATATACAGTACAGTACTGTATATACAGCAAGTTGTATTACGTTTTGTCAGGTTGTACAGAACATCTTTTGCTCTTACTTACTGATTGAGCAAGCACAAATATATTATTTTCATAATTCCACTAGTAAATTATTTGTCTATTAGTAAACTACACACGAACACAAATTGATGTTTTACTTATTATAGCCTAATAATCGAACTTGAGCCAATGTTTCGGGCCTAATTTCTACTGCTACACCACTACCTTTCAAAAACCTAAGCATCCCTTATGATGCACTTAGGCCGAGGGCAACTGGGTAAAGGAATTAATTTAGTTCTTCTACCAAGCAAGTTCCATGTCAGGTTAAATCCCAAACATATACAGTAGAGAGGACATACCTTTTTATACATAACCTATCGGCTTACTAAGCCGTTGCTTATAGTATGTCTGCACACAGTGTTCTGATAATATGCTTGTGAGAACAAATATATGACACACCTGTATCCAAATGCCTTCAGCCTAAGCTAAACATAAAAATCATTAGCTTTAAGGGATGTTTATTTCAGTAATGCCATAGCAAAAACAGTGCTGCAAAGTCTCTGTATTTAAATTTCCGAATCAAACTAGGAATGGTTCACCAAGTGACAGCATCATAATTATACCGTACACACATTAGGTTCTCAGTCGATATATATGTTTTTACTCAACATATAAGCCTGCGTGTCGTAGGGATAGCATGCATGATTCGCACGTGGGAGGACCCGGGATCGATCCCTGCTGTGTAAAAGGTTTATGGTCACATCCATGGCCTTCTGACTCCTGTCTGCAATGGTGGACATGAGAGGTGCCGTATACTAATGTTGCATGTAAATGCTTGCACCTTATCAGCTTGAACGATGTGATTACACAAATATGCTTTGAGAGGTTAACTAATTTCACAACAATGTTTTTTAATGGCCTCAATGAGCCACTTGCCACCTTCGTTTTATATTTCAATCACATGTGTTGGACAATATGTCCGCCTAGTGTGAAGACCTATGTCGGGAAACATATTTTTCATTACCCACTTGCCACACACATTTTGTAAACCGTTCCATATCATCCTGATGGTAACGAGCTACTAACACCTTGGAAACCTAGTGTGAGCCTCTTATGGTAATACACCTTTAATAGTTTTGCCTCAAAAGGTGGCATACAACCTTCCGTAGGGTATACCTACAATATTAACATGTCAGTTTCAGCTCGGTATCTCAACTTCGTATAAGTGATGTATGGAAAAAGATCAAATGTCTATGTTATGGTAAATGACAACTGGACAGTATAGGCCTATTTGTTGATTTGGCAATACAATATATAATTTCAATATGGATACAGCATGCATCACAATATTATAATGAAGTGCTTAACTATTTGTAAACTCTCTCTCTCTCTCTCTGAAGGAGGCTATGTATCCAGTTTGCTTGGATCTCCAGGCATACCAACATAAACGAATTTATTGTATAGGTTTGTAATTCTTGTTTCTAGTATTTCCAAGTTTCCTAATATTTATTATTAGCCCTTATGTTTATTGTTTAGGGCAAGTTAATCAGAAATCATTGTATTGGTATTATAACTGAAAAGTTTAGGTCATTATTGTTACCGGAATCCTATTGGCAGCCCTGAAGAGCTATGTTTGTGCATTTTGCTGCAGTGGAGAAGCTGACGTTAAAGTTTGTTTTATAAAGAAACATTCAGATCTCAACCTAGTGTCATAGAGCAATAGAGGCTAAAATCGTCGCTAAATATGCAGTGGGGGGAGGAGGGGGTGAGGGAAGTGAGTAGTTTGCCAGGGGAAACAGGAATGTCGACTTTACATTACCATCAATAGAGAGGAATATGGTATGACATTAGATATCCGTTGCCAGTTGCTTTACATTACCATCAATAGAGAGGAATATGGTATGACATTACATATCCGTTGCCAGTTGCTTTACATTACCATCAATAGAGAGTAATATGGTATGACATTACATATCCGTTGCCAGTTGCTTTACATTACCATCAATAGAGAGGAATATGGTATGACATTACATATCCGTTGCCAGTTGCTTTACATTACCATCAATAGAGAGTAATATGGTATGACATTACATATCCGTTGCCAGTTGCTTTACATTACCATCAATAGAGAGGAATATGGTATGACATTACATATCCGTTGCCAGTTGCTTTACATTACCATCAATAGAGAGTAATATGGTATGACATTACATATCCGTTGCCAGTTGCTTTACATTACCATCAATAGAGAGGAATATGGTATGACATTACATATCCGTTGCCAGTTGCTTTACATTACCATCAATAGAGAGGAATATGGTATGACATTATATATCCGTTGCCAGTTGCTTTATATTACCATCAATAGAGAGGAATATGGTATGACATTACATATCCGTTGCCAGTTGCTTTATATTACCTTCAATAGAGAGGAATATGGTATGACATTACATATCCGTTGCCAGTTGCTTTACATTACCATCAATAGAGAGGAATATGGTATGACATTACATATCCGTTGCCAGTTGCTTTATATTACCATCAATAGAGAGGAATATGGTATGACATTACATATCCGTTGCCAGTTGCTTTATATTACCATAAAATAGAGAGGAATATGGTATGACATTACATATCCGTTGCCAGTTGCTTTATATTACCATCAATAGAGAAGAATATGGTATGACATTACATATCCGTTGTCAGTTGCTTTACATTACCATCAATAGAGAGGAATATGGTATGACATTACATATCCGTTGCCAGTTGCTTTGCATTACCATCAATAGAGAGGAATATGGTATGACATTACATATCCGTTGCCAGTTGCTTTATATTACCATCAATAGAGAGGAATATGGTATGACATACCATAGGGGATCGGTACTTACCCCAGGGATCGGTACTTTACCCCAGGGATCGGTACTAGGACCAATTCTCTTTCTAATTTACATCAACGACATAGATGAGGGTCTCACCTGCACAATCTCAAAATTTGCTGACGATACAAAAATTGCAAATAGCGTACTCTCAAAAGAACAAGTTGACGATATGCAACACAATCTAGATAAATTGTCATGTTGGGCCCAAATTTGCCAAATGAGTTTCAATGCGGATAAATGTAAAGTACTACATATCGGATACCTAAATGAGAAAGCAAACTATTCGATGAATGGCACTCAGCTTAAGAATGTAAACAGAGAAACCGATCTGGGAGTAACAATATCGAGTAACCTAAAAACCGAGTCAACAATGTTCAGAAGTTGTTAAGAAGGCAAACAAAATAATTGGCTTTATAGGCAGGTCATTTGAGCATAAATCCAAAGACGTTATCCTAACCCTTTACAATTCCTTAGTCCGCCCTCTTCTGGAATACTGCGTTCAATCCTGGTGCCCTTATTACCAAAAAGATATAAACAAGCTAGAACGAGTTCAACGTAGAGTTACCAAAATGATACCTAGCCTAAAGAACAAACCATACGAAGAGCGTCTTAGAGAATTAAATCTATTTCCTTTAACCCAGCGCAGATTAAGAGGTGACTTAATTCAAGTGTTCAAAATCATCAAAGGCATCGACAATATGAACTCTAGTAAGTACTTCACTATCGACCAATGTAATTACACGCGGGGAAACGGTTGCAAAATTATTGGTAAATCTTTTAACTCACACGAATCTAAGAATTTCTTCTTCAATCGAGTTGTCAACTTGTGGAATGGGCTTCCCCGAAACGTTATAGACTGCATCACCGTTGATTCATTTAAACTCCGCGTAGACAAATATCTCGCATCAAACCCGCGACTGACTGCGTTTGTAAATGAATAACTTTATTTTATCCCCCCCTCAGTTACTAACCCATCTTTCCCCTACTAACTTCCTAATCTTGCCACGGACATTAGTTCCAGGGCAGTAATTCCCTTTCCAATGTTTCCTTACACACTCTAAACCACTGTTTGGACACTTGATCCTCAGTGTTTTGGAGGACAAGCAACCTAGAAGGGTCACTAGATCTGTTGTTGCTTGATTTCCTTTGTACTCCTTTGTACATTACATATCCGTTGCCAGTTGCTTTACATTACCATCAATAGAGAGGAATATGGTATGACATTAGATATCCGTTGCTTTACATTACCATCAATAGAGAGGAATATGGTATGACATTAGATATCCGTTGCTTTACATTACCATCAATAGAGAGGAATATGGTATGACATTAGATATCCGTTGCTTTACATTACCATCAATAGAGAGGAATATGGTATGACATAAGATATCCGTTGCTTTACATTACCATCAATAGAGAGGAATATGGTATGACATTAGATATCCGTTGCTTTACATTACCATCAATAGAGAGGAATATGGTATGACATTAGATATCCGTTGCCAGTTGCTTTATATTACCATCAATAGAGAGGAATATGGTATGACATTACATATCCGTTGCCAGTTGCTTTATATTACCATCAATAGAGAGGAATATGGTATGACATTACATATCCGTTGCCAGTTGCTTTATATTACCATTAATAGAGAGGAATAAGGTATGACATTACATATCCGTTGCCAGTTGCTTTACATTACCATCAATAGAGAGGAATATGGTATGACATTACATATCCGTTGCCAGTTGCTTTATATTACCATCAATAGAGAGGAATATGGTATGACATTACATATCCGTTGCCAGTTGCTTTATATTACCATCAATAGAGAGGAATATGGTATGACATTACATATCCGTTGCCAGTTGCTTTACATTCTGTAAAATCAGTAGAATATAATTTACTGTATACTAACCTTAATATAGAGACAATAAACCATAGTTTTATCTATACAATCTGACATAATTAGCTTTACGTCCTTTATAGATATTAAATAGTTAGGGGTGGGGTGGGAATGTGAACGATTGGTGAGGGTAAGAGGATACTAGAGATCTAGAACTGAAGAATTAGAAGATATGAAGAAAAGTTGGAGATGAAAGATATAATATAGTGGGTTCTCCGCTGTTGCTATTATGTAACATAATCACTAGCTCCTGTGGTATTCAATGTATTGTTGGAGTGGCTGTGGTTGTGGAAATAGTCTGTGACCAGTGTGATGAGATCGGTCATGATGATCAGGTCTTAACATTTACATACAAAATAGGTCTAAGACACCTCTGATGTCCGCCATTGCAGACTGGGGTTGGGAGGCCATGGGTGTTGAAATATACTTTGTATACAGAGAGGACTAATCCCAGGTCCTCCCGCGTGCGAATGACGCACGTTACACCTGTGGCACACATAATATGCTGGATAAGTAACATATATACAGCATAGCGACTGTGAAACTAATGTGTGTATTATGATGTTGAAACTTGGTGAACCATTCATTGTCCGATTCGGAAGAAATATAGCTACTTTACAAATATATGTTATCTAATAAATTGTCTTTCGGTCATGGGGCTTATTTGGTAATATGTAAATGGAATTCTGAGGAAATTACATAAAGCAAAAACGAACCCGTCTGGCTTTAATAGACTGCTTTAAAATCTGTATATATCCGTTTTTCTTTTGATCATAGAACAAAAGCCGACGTTGTTATTTATGTATTGTATTGTGTTCTAGGTAATTTCCTTGGCAAATTACGATTTCTAATACATCAATGGTTTCAGGTCACTATATTAAGTTATTATTATTCGAAGCTTATGGATTATTAAAGATTACTCATACATTTGTGATGACTTAGTGCAAGGATAAGATGTGATCAATGGCTTGGAAACCCAACAGGTTAAGAAAGTAATATTAGGCCTATGTGTTCTCTACAGTATATGCCTGCGATTCAACTTGGGCCGAAGTGTATATAAACCGACAGGCTGATAAAAGAACTCTGTGTTCTCTTGATGTTTGGGATCGAACCTGGACCAATGGGAGTGTTTGCCCTAGGTTTGGTTTATATTTACTGCACCACCACCCTTCAAAACCTGGACCAATGGGAGTGTTTGCCCTAGGTTTGGTTTATATTTGCTGCACCACCACCCTTCAAAACCTGGACCAATGGGAGTGTTTGCCCTAGGTTTGGTATATATTTACTGCACCACCACCCTTCAAAACCTGGACCAATGGGAGTGTTTGCCCTAGGTTTGGTATATATTTACTGCACCACCACCCTTCAAAACCTGGACCAATGGGAGTGTTTGCCCTAGGTTTGGTTTATATTTACTGCACCACCACCCTTCAAAACCTGGACCAGTGAGAGTGTTTGCCCTAGGTTTGGTTTATATTTACTGCACCACCACCCCTCAAAACCTGGACCAATGGGAGTGTTTGCCCTAGGTTTGGTTTATATTTGCTGCACCACCACCCTTCAAAACCTGGACCAATGGGAGTGTTTGCCCTAGGTTTGGTTTATATTTGCTGCACCACCACCCTACAAAACCTGGACCAATGGGAGTGTTTGCCCTAGGTTTGGTTTATATTTGCTGCACCACCACCCTTCAAAACCTGGACCAATGGGAGTGTTTGCCCTAGGTTTGGTTTATATTTGCTGCACCACCACCCTACAAAACCTGGACCAATGGGAGTGTTTGCCCTAGGTTTGGTTTATATTTGCTGCACCACCACCCTACAAAACCTAAGCATCCCTTAAAGCATATTTGTTTTAACTTAGGCTGAGGGTATTTGGGTACAGGTGTGTCATATAATTTTTCTCGCAAGCAAATATTAAGAAATATGTGTGAAGACAGATTATAAAAAAAACGGCTTTGTAAGCCGACAGGTTATTAATGCAAGTATGTGGTCTCTACTGTATAGCTTGGGATCAAACTTGAGGTGGAACCTGTTTGATATGAGAATTAAATAACACTCCTGTACCCAGATGTTCTTGGGTGTTGGTTGTTTGTGTGTGTGTGTGTGTGTGTGTGAGATAGAGAGAGAGAGAGGGGTAAGGGGGGGGGGGGGGGGGGCTTAATTCCAGTTAGTTTCGGACGGATTCTACAGTTGCACACACCGATCCTTTATGAATACTCCAAAAAATATCATGTTTTACATTTAACACACAATCTACTTTTTACACTATCAGAATAAATCGGCATTTTATGAACTGTAAATATAATATTATAACAAAATATATGCAATGTCTGAAATTGTATATCTACCATTTCCGTGCAGTTGCTATGATCTTCCCTCACCCTGTATAAGCCGTGCTACCCACATAGTTCGTGTCCTTTAATTACATCAAGTTATTCATAGGTGTTAAATAATATTTGTATTCGTATCAACTGTATCACATAAATCTACACAATGTATTATTGTAATAAGAAGGCACATTTGGTGTGTAATGTTACGAAAATAAGAGCTATAGACACTTTTAACAAAAAGACAACTGACAACTTGCCAACCAATCAAATTTCTCCTTACATAAGGCAGGCAACACCTCTAGTTCATTCATAAAGAATGTTTTACTACACTGTTTACTAACACGTGTTGCCAGGTACCACCATAAACCTCTGACTCGTTTTTCAGTTCCGCAACTGTACATTTTTCGGTAGAAAAATTTCCCGGCCGAAGGCCGGTTTCTCCCAAATTGCAGGCACGCTATCGCTCGCCCAGGAAATATTTACACCTTATTGGGTTGAAGCATCTTATAATCGACAAACTAATGAGGTGAAACATCTTAAAATCTACAAAGTAATGGAGTAAAACAGGGAGGATCGAAATTTGCCCGCCCTGCACCTAATACATAGATGCATATATAGAACACACCAATTTACCCGCCCTGCACCTAATACATAGATGCATATATAGAACACACCAATTTGCCCGCCCTGCACCTAATACATAGATGCATATATAGAACACACCAATTTGCCCGCCCTGCACCTAATACATAGATGCATATATAGAACACACCAATTTGCCCGCCCTGCACCTAATACATAGATGCATATATAGAACACACCAATTTGCCCGCCCTGCACCTAATACATAGATGCATATATAGAACACACCAATTTGCCCGCCCTGCACCTAATACATAGATGCATATATAGAACACAACAATTTGCCCGCCCTGCACCTAATACATAGATGCATATATAGAACACAACAATTTGCCCACCCTGCACCTAATACATAGATGCATATATAGAACACACCAATTTGCCCGCCCTGCACCTAATACATAGATGCATATATAGAACACAACAATTTGCCCGCCCTGCACCTAATACATAGATGCATATATAGAACACACCAATTTGCCCGCCCTGCACCTAATACATAGATGCATATATAGAACACAACAATTTGCCCGCCCTGCACCTAATACATAGATGCATATATAGAACACAACAATTTGCCCACCCTGCACCTAATACATAGATGCATATATAGAACACACCAATTTGCCCGCGCTGCACCTAATACATAGATGCATATATAGAACACAACAATTTGCCCGCCCTGCACCTAATACATAGATGCATATATAGAACACACCAATTTGCCTGCCCTGCACCTAATACATAGATGCATATATAGAACACAACAATTTGCCCACCCTGCACCTAATACATAGATGCATATATAGAACACAACAATTTGCCCGCCCTGCACCTAATACATAGATGCATATATAGAACACAACAATTTGCCCACCCTGCACCTAATACATAGATGCATATATAGAACACACCAATTTGCCCGCCCTGCACCTAATACATAGATGCATATATAGAACACACCAATTTGCCCGCCCTGCACCTAATACATAGATGCATATATAGAACACAACAATTTGCCCGCCCTGCACCTAATACATAGATGCATATATAGAACACACCAATTTGCCCGCCCTGCACCTAATACATAGATGCATATATAGAACACACCAATTTGCCCGCCCTGCACCTAATACATAGATGCATATATAGAACACACCAATTTGCCCGCCCTGCACCTAATACATAGATGCATATATAGAACACAACAATTTGCCCGCCCTGCACCTAATACATAGATGCATATATAGAACACACCAATTTGCCCGCCCTGCACCTAATACATAGATGCATATATAGAACACACCAATTTGCCCGCCCTGCACCTAATACATAGATGCATATATAGAACACAACAATTTGCCCGCCCTGCACCTAATACATAGATGCATATATAGAACACAACAATTTGCCCGCCCTGCACCTAATACATAGATGCATATATAGAACACACCAATTTGCCCGCCCTGCACCTAATACATAGATGCATATATAGAACACAACAATTTGCCCGCCCTGCACCTAATACATAGATGCATATATAGAACACAACAATTTGCCCACCCTGCACCTAATACATAGATGCATATATAGAACACAACAATTTGCCCGCCCTGCACCTAATACATAGATGCATATATAGAACACAACAATTTGCCCGCCCTGCACCTAATACATAGATGCATATATAGAACACACCAATTTGCCCGCCCTGCACCTAATACATAGATGCATATATAGAACACAACAATTTGCCCGCCCTGCACCTAATACATAGATGCATATATAGAACACAACAAATTTGCCCACCCTGCACCTAATACATAGATGCATATATAGAACACACCAATTTGCCCGCCCTGCACCTAATACATAGATGCATATATAGAACACACCAATTTGCCCGCCCTGCACCTAATACATAGATGCATATATAGAACACACCAATTTGCCCGCCCTGCACCTAATACATAGATGCATATATAGAACACAACAATTTGCCCGCCCTGCACCTAATACATAGATGCATATATAGAACACACCAATTTGCCCGCCCTGCACCTAATACATAGATGCATATATAGAACACACCAATTTGCCCGCCCTGCACCTAATACATAGATGCATATATAGAACACACCAATTTGCCCGCCCTGCACCTAATACATAGATGCATATATAGGACACACCAATTTGCCCGCCCTGCACCTAATACATAGATGCATATATAGGACACACCAATTTGCCCGCCCTGCACCTAATACATAGATGCATATATAGAACACACCAATTTGCCCGCCCTGCACCTAATACATAGATGCATATATAGAACACACCAATTTGCCCGCCCTGCACCTAATACATAGATGCATATATAGAACACACCAATTTGCCCGCCCTGCACCTAATACATAGATGCATATATAGAACACACCAATTTGCCCGCCCTGCACCTAATACATAGATGCATATATAGAACACACCAATTTGCCCGCCCTGCACCTAATACATAGATGCATATATAGAACACACCAATTTGCCCGCCCTGCACCTAATACATAGATGCATATATAGAACACAACAATTTGCCCGCCCTGCACCTAATACATAGATGCATATAGAACACACCAATTTGCCCGCCCTGCACCTAATACATAGATGCATATATAGAACACACCAATTTGCCCGCCCTGCACCTAATACATAGATGCATATATAGAACACACCAATTTGCCCGCCCTGCACCTAATACATAGATGCATATATAGAACACAACAATTTGCCCGCCCTGCACCTAATACATAGATGCATATATAGAACACACCATTTGCCCGCCCTGCACCTAATACATAGATGCATATATAGAACACACCAATTTGCCCGCCCTGCACCTAATACATAGATGCATATATAGAACACAACAATTTGCCAGCCCTGCACCTAATACATAGATGCATATATAGAACACAACAATTTGCCCGCCCTGCACCTAATACATAGATGCATATATAGAACACACCAATTTGCCCGCCCTGCACCTAATACATAGATGCATATATAGAACACAACAATTTGCCCGCCCTGCACCTAATACATAGATGCATATATAGAACACAACAATTTGCCCGCCCTGCACCTAATACATAGATGCATATATAGAACACAACAAATTGCCCGCCCTGCACCTAATACATAGATGCATATATAGAACACACCAATTTGCCCGCCCTGCACCTAATACATAGATGCATATATAGAACACACCAATTTGCCCGCCCTGCACCTAATACATAGATGCATATATAGAACACAACAATTTGCCCGCCCTGCACCTAATACATAGATGCATATATAGAACACAACAATTTGCCCGCCCTGCACCTAATACATAGATGCATATATAGAACACACCAATTTGCCCGCCCTGCACCTAATACATAGATGCATATATAGAACACACCAATTTGCCCGCCCTGCACCTAATACATAGATGCATATATAGAACACACCAATTTGCCCGCCCTGCACCTAATACATAGATGCATATATAGAACACACCAATTTGCCCGCCCTGCACCTAATACATAGATGCATATATAGAACACACCAATTTGCCCGCCCTGCACCTAATACATAGATGCATATATAGAACACACCAATTTGCCCGCCCTGCACCTAATACATAGATGCATATATAGAACACACCAATTTGCCCGCCCTGCACCTAATACATAGATGCATATATAGAACACACCAATTTGCCCGCCCTGCACCTAATAATAGATGCATATATAGAACACACCAATTTGCCCGCCCTGCACCTAATACATAGATGCATATATAGAACACACCAATTTGCCCGCCCTGCACCTAATACATAGATGCATATATAGAACACAACAATTTGCCCGCCCTGCACCTAATACATAGATGCATATATAGAACACACCAATTTGCCCACCCTGCACCTAATACATAGATGCATATATAGAACACACCAATTTGCCCGCCCTGCACCTAATACATAGATGCATATATAGAACACACCAATAATATAAACTGTTATGTGGGTTGGTGATGGAGGGACATTATGTTCAAGACGATTTAAGGGGAGATGGGTCGTTTTTATGGTCCCCTTTCTCCCTCATGTTAAGCCCCATTTGTTTTGAGATTATAAGACGTTCGGCCCACTAGTTTGGCGATTTTAAGATTTTTTCCTCATTTCCTTGTCAATATTAAGACCTTTCGTGCCATTTAGGTGTCGATTTTTTCCTGTCGAGTGAAAGCGAGCCTGAAATTTTCAGAGGAACTGGCCTTCGGCCGAGTCATTTTTCTACCGAAAAATGTACACATTTATCTTAAAAGGGGGTTGGGTCTAGGGGATGTTTTTCTAAGCTTGATAGAAGTCTAGCGAGGAAACTAAAAAATAAAGGAATACATTAATTAAGGGGAGATTTCCACTCGAGGGATTTTTTTCTGGACACCTTTCTCCCTCACGTTTAGCTCCATTGTTTTTGAGATTTAAGACGTTCGCCCCATTAGTTTGGCGATTTTAAGAACTGTCGCCCCATTTCTATTAATTTTAAGACTTTTCGTGCCATTTAGGTGTCGACTTTTTCCTGGCGAGCGATAGCGAGCCTGTATTTTAAGAGGAACCGGCCTTCAGCCGAGACATTTTTCTACCGAAAAATGTACACATTTATCTTGAAAGGGGGTCTAAAGGGGTGTAATTTTAAGCTTGATGGCAGTCTAGGGAACACACTAAAAACCTCCCCTTAATGAACTAATCTCGTGTATAATACAAATATAGAGTACATTATTTTATATCTCTGTTAAATATTGCTATCTACAGCATACAGTTCTTCAAGACCAGAAAAATACATTTGGTTAATTGGCCACTTGCGAGTTTCAGGCTATTAGGAAGTTGGAGCCGTAAACATCGATGCAAAACATAAATACAGTAATGATGTAGGTTTCTGATGGATAAAAATTATGATTATTAGAATTTAATGGGTTTATAAATGCACTACAACATAATTTTAGCTGGTAATTCTGCTAAATATCGATTTCTACGGCTCCAACTTCCTTATAGCCTGAAACTCGTAAGTGGTTAATTATACTAGGGTGGACCTCTTACCTCTGGATGGTAGAATGGGAAGCTGGTGTGGGTCCTTCTCCTTATATACCCAGGATCAAGTATGGCCTTAGTACCCCGCTACTTTCATTAATCCATATTGAGGCTTTACCTTTTATGACTACTCTTTGATTTCTGTCCTGGAGCCAATTTTCTATCCATTTCAACACACCGTCTTGTATTCCATGCGCTTTTAGTTTTATCAATAAACGTTTGTGGGGAACTTTGTCAAAGGCGTTTTGAAAATCAAGGTATATAATATCTACAGCTTTACTCTCATCATATAGGTTGAGGATATCGTGGAAGAAGTCTAAGAGGTTTGTTAAGCAGGAGCGTTTATTACGGAAACCGTGTTGAGTATCTTTATGTATGTTGTTTTCCTCTAAGTGATTTATGAGTTTGTCTCTTATGAGTGTTTCTAGCATTTTACATACAACTGAGGTTAAGCTAATTGGACGATAGTTATTAGGTAAGGATTTGTTACCTTTTGTTAATATCGGTGTTACGTTGGCGAGCTTCCACTGATCAGGCATAGTCCCAGACTGTAATGATTTATTGAATAGCAATGCCAGTGGTTTAGAGAGCTCATACTTAGCTTCCTTTAGAACTCTAGGCGAGATCGTATCAGGTCCAGGCGATTTATTTACCTTGAGTTTATGTAAACATTTCAAAACTTCTCTCTCTGTAATGCTGATACTGCTTAGAACGTCAAAATTATCTATCTGAACCGGAGAGAGAGAAAGAGAGAGTGTGTTTTGTATCGGTGTGTGTGTGTGTGTGTGTTAAGCGAGAGATTTAGAAAGTAGGTACAGTACATGGACCTTGGGTATATATGTGTGTGTGTATGTATGTATGTGGGTATGTGTGTGTACGTAATGTGGGTATGTGTGTGTATATTTATTATCCCGTTCATGTCACCAACACACAGACTCCTACTCTACATGCAGCATTAGTCATAGTCCATTATATACATAGTCAGTTCATGCTGACGTCACTTCCCTAGTCCATTTTCCCTCCCACTCTCCGTGACTCGCACCCCCCGTCCTTCCTTTCTCTCACACTCCCCCACTCCGAGTGAGTCCACCGAGAGTACTCTAGGTGGCCTTGCCCATTCCAAGGTTAAGAGATACAAAGTTGTATCTCTTAACCTTGGCCCATTCCACCCTATTCTCACCTCGCCCCCCTTTGCTCACCCGCTGTCTTTCTCTCTCTCTCTCTCTCTCTCTCTCTCTCTCGTGTGTGTGTGTGTGTGTAATGAGGTATGAATAATAATTCTTTTGATATTTAATGCATATTATTATATATCTATGATTGTGTTATATTATAGGTTTGAGTCCCGAAGGGAAGAAGGAAAACCTAATATTTAGTATCATTGACAATGCGCCTTAACTTTGTTTATGGCCAATCTTTGAACTCAGGCTTGCCTTTCAAACTTCCCGCCTAGGAGTGAGAACAATTACGATTGCCACACATAGTGAGCGAAATACTCTTAAATATAACAAAACCACTCATGGACTCGTCCTATATGATGTGGGTACCACTACTAGCAAACCACTCACGGACTGGTCCTATATGATGTGGGTACCACTACTAGAAAACCACTCACGGACTGGTCCTATATGATGTGGGTACCACTACTAGAAAACCACTCATGGACTCGTCCTATATGATGTCCCTGTACTTAATTTTAATTCACCTGAAATTCCCTCACTTAAGATCCACACCAGACATGTCAAAACTATTTTGCAGAATCTCTCAGTAGATAAGGCTCCTGGTCCAGATGAAATTCCTCCAATAGTACTTAAGAATTGCTCCTTGGTGCTCGCTCCTGTATTGGCAAAATTTTTCCGTCTGTGTACTCATACCTCATGCTTCCCAGTACCCTGGAAAGAAGCAAACATCCATCCAGTTCCTAAAAAAGGTGCCTCTTCAGATCCATCAAACTATAGACCAATAGCTATAACTTCCACTCTTGGTAAAGTTTTTTGAAATTATATTAAATAATCACATAATTAAGCATCTTGAGAATAATAAATTAATCAGTGATAGGCAATATGGTTTTAGACGATGTCGATCAACTGCAGACATTCTTTGCCTTCTTACGCATCAAATCAACCAAGCTACAGACCAACATGGTGAAACACATACAATAGCACTGGATATATCAAAGGCATTTGATAGAGTCTGGCATCAATCCTTATTGTCGAAGATGTCACACTACGGCCTTGCATCATTAGTTCCACTAATTTCTTCTTATCTTCATAACAGAAAAATACGTGTAATGGTAGATGGCCTTTATTCTCAATTTCACTCAATAAATGCTGGTGTTCCCCAGGGATCAGTTTTGGCCCCAACTCTGTTCCTCATTCATATCAATGATCTCATATCTACCACTCATAATCCAATACATTCCTACGCAGATGACTCAACACTCCACAGTTCCTTCACATTTACCAATTCTTTCACCCAACCCGATCTTATAAATTCAAAGATAAACACTGCAATTTCTCTGAACCAGGACCTTTCTAGAATTAATGAATGGGGACAAGAGAATCTAGTTTCCTTTAATGCACAGAAAACCAAGTACATTCAATTTTCTAACCGACAGAATCTCACTGACTCCCATATATTTTTTAATGATGTAAATATTCCCACTTCCCCTAGTATTGACATTCTCGGTGTAACATTAACTACTAACTTGAGCTGGACACATTATGTTAGAAGCATTGCTAAGAATGCCTCTAAAAAACTGGGACTCCTGTACAGAGTTCGAGAATTCTTCACTGACGAGCAGTTGGCCGTAATATATAAAAGTCATGTGCGCTCTCAGATGGATTACTGTTCACCTCTGTGGGGTGGAAGTGGAGTGGTTGCATTGAGGCAGTTGGACAAAATTCAAAATAAAGCTATTAGATTAATCAATAACCCTGCAATCACACAGGACCTTCCTACATTAGCCATACGAAGAAACGTTGCATCCCTTGCATTATTCTACAGATATTTTCACAGCAATTGTTCCGAGGAACTTGCTTCAATTGTGCCGCCTCTCCACATCTTTCCCCGTAGAACTAGGGCAGCTGAGAGCGCCCATGAATTTACACTTTCTCCTCCACAATGCAGAACTTCTGCTTATCAGAATTCATTTATCCCCAGAGCTACTACTCTTTGGAATTCACTTCCCTCGAATTGCTTTCCACAAACTTACAATCAACAAATGTTTAAATCCAGTTGTTACAAACATTTTATGAATGGAGGATGCCTTTAGGAACATGGACCTTTTTGTTTTATCTGTGTTTTTCCTTCCTCCGTTCATTGTCTCTTTAAAAAAAAAAAAAAAAAAAAAAAAAAAAAATGTGGGTACCACTACTAGAAAAAACTAGTAAAAAAATAATCAATAAAAATAAATTAAACATGATCCAGCTATTGCGCTTCCCAGGACTCTGCTGTCTAATGTACGCGTCGCCACGGCTTCTCGAAGCGTTCTTCCTCCTTCACTGATATATCAAGACTTTCAAAAATACAGCAGATGAATGGGAAGGGGATGGAAGGGAGGACCAGAATCGTCAATGATTCCGGGGCCACTACTAAATATTAGGTTTTCCTTCTTCCCTTTGGGACTCAAACCTATAATTTATTAGTGGCCCCTGCATAATTGACGATGCGCCTGATATCACAAGTCTGGAGGGGGACATTCATCTAGAATATCATAACCACTAACAAATTACTAAGGTCAACAGAAAAACGTACAAAAAGATCAATGTTTAATAAGAAAAATAGAAAGGATGTACAGGCGGCGTTTATTAAGGGTTAGCCTGTTGTGTAAACACCTTTACGTTGGAGAGAATAGTAGGAGATGCACACATAAACTATACATTTAGCCTATGAACAATAAATAAATCAATATTCGTCTCTGAGAAATACTGATAAAATGTATGCATATATATATATTGCTGTAATACAGGTACTCTATTACAAATAGATTTGTACAATGCCCTTATAAATAACCTAAAGATTACTGAGCATAGATTAATACTCTATTGCCATACATAAAGTATATAAACATAACATTTTCCCTGACTAGACTTATTTCAGTCTTAGGAATGGGTTATCACATGACCCTAATTCTCACAATCATGTTGTATCACATAGGAAGCAGATAGGAGGTCCTAGTTAGAGCACTCCCCCCCCCCCCCCATTTCTTTGTACAAAAATAAGCTTAAAACTAGACTCTCTGCCTTAATGATACACATTTGCGAGAAGGTTTCATGAGATTCACGGACAGGTAACGCGTTAGAAATGTATTGTGACGGACGTCAGCTCCCCAGCGACCGCAAGGGAGCGGCGGTTGGCTCCCTATCCTCTTCTCCCCTCTCCCCAGGCAGTGAAATGGGCTACAGGTGTCAGAGAATGTTGTTCTTTCTTTCATAGTGTTTGTGTTGTTACAGACAGTCCCGTGGTGGTCTTTAATTTCGTCTGTGACAACGGGAAGTATTTTATATCATTATATATCATTAGTTGAATGTGATATGCATTGTGGAAGGAGAGAGAGAATAGCAAGGGCGTGGTGGTAGTGTGTGCGTGCGTACGTATGTGTTGCCTCCCTTGCTCGAGGTGTTTTCCCGCTCGCGCGCTTTTCCGCGCCCTTGATTGGCTGGTGGTTCCTGGCGCCTTCTGCAGATCTACGGCCTGGTGACGTAGTCGTCTGTGATTGGCGGCCGCGGTCCTGGGACGGTGGTGCGGGCTCATGTTTTTGTGTTTCCCTCAGAGCTCCTCTTAGTGCTGTAACGCTAACATCCTTTTGCAATCTATCAGCCCACCTCACCCCCCTATTGCGAACTTTCTCTACCACTGCTTACCTTCTTCTCTCTGTATATCCTACTATTAATTAATTGCCCTTCCCCTTGACGTTGATTTCATATATCCGTCACTGTATTATACAACGAGCTCTCAGAGATATTATATGTACTTAGTTAGGCATTTTGGATCAGAGGGTTATCCATTTTGGCTTGGGGAGGTTTGACATACTCATCGTGTTGCCCCAACCTTATTTTCTTGGGTGTCTACCAGGTTAGTCGATGCTAGACTTGGGAGAGGCTATCAGGTTGCAGTTTCCTGTGAGCATAGACTTTGTTGAGCCTATGCAACTGTACCGGATACCTGCGGAGGCCTAGGTCATTTTCTTGTCTGTGTACCTTAGAGCCTAGCACTGTGTTGGCGTGAGGGCGTTGGCCTAGTCCACCCAGCACTGTGCTAGCTCGTTAGCTTTTGACTTAGGAGGGTCGCCAGGAGATAACCAGATACACGAGACCTGGATCTCTCAAGAGAGCACCCCGTCATTTAATGTAACTAGGCGCACAGACTTGAGAACGACACTAGGCTACCGAGCAGGTGGCTCGGCCCAGGTAGCTTCGCCTACGACTCCCCTGCTAGACTTCGTCCACCTGGCAGACCCCCGATTAGGGTTTATAATCTCATTGTATATATGTGTGCAGCATTATTGCTCCTTATGTTTATAGTAAGTCGTGATTGTTGCTGAGAGCCCCAACCAGAGCAGACTAGTGTCTGGTGGGAGAAAGCACATCTTTTTGTGGTTAGAATTTAGACTGCCGACTGTTTTATAATTACACCTGTGCCAGATAACACCGTATGTACCTACACTATATATGTTCCCACAGTAATAATACACAGTTCAGAATCCGATACGTACTTCTTAGTTGCATCTGACTTTTGCAGAAGATTCTGGCATGATGCTTTAGGACTTTCTTTGTTTCACTTTCTTTCAGACAGGAGTGACAGTTTACTGATTATTTAACGTAACGTTAATTATCCTTCTTCTAGTTTGCTATTAAATCGTTGCTGCGATTTAATTACGCTATCTATCTTTTTCCTTGTATACTTTAATAAAGTAATCGTATGTTGTATGAGTATAGGCTGCTTCAGTGATCATCAGCCTATAGTGTGCACCTTTTACCGAGTCATAGGATACCTCGTTGTCCAGGCACGACTCAGGGCGGTATAGGTGTTTTGTTCTCCAGTGGTCAAGGCAGGGGTTGGAACTAGTGTTACCGTTGTTGCATTTAGCCTTATCTAGTCCAATGATGAAGAGCCCTGTGTCTTGTAGAACCTGGATCGTAACAGTATGATTAGAGGACCATAAGTTGGTCTGTTGCATGTCATCCAGGGAGTAATTATGTAAGAAACGGAGCGAAGCGGCCCACTTCCTTATATCGTGTGACCATGCAAGAACACTTGGGTTACTTTCCCTGATAACTCTGACTAACAAAGCTGCCAATTTGACGCCTTTGAAGGCATTTACCTGTCCGCGAGACCCAGACGGACCCCACCTGAGTTGGTCGAGATTCCCGCATATACATAATAAGCGATTGCACCGGGCAAAGTAAGTTGTGTTTATCGCCTTGTTTAACCCTTAATTAGCGGCGAGCAACATAAGTCGAGTTAAATAAAGCTGGACTATGTGGCGGTGCTCGACATAGGTCGAGTGGCAATTTCAGCACGTAATGTTGCTGAGAGAGAGAGACAAGTGGTGGCAGGAGAGTAGCGAGCGTATGACTGCTCCAGACCACCGCGGCGAACCTACTGACACGAATCCCACCTCCCTCCTCCCTCTCTCACTCGCTATATACGGAATTGTATGGGGAAAGTGCCTAATTACATGCTTTTTGCACTCGCGTTGCACGGTTATTGCAAGAAAACTAGCCATCATAAAAGGATCGTTATGGTGTCATTCGAAAGCTCTGTTTATGCCCTTTCAGGGATAGATACTTGTTTTACGTTCTGGGTCTTATTTAGGCATGAAAATGATCACGTAAACAGCCCTATTTTGGCTAAAAACACCCCGCTGGGCGGTACATATAAATAAACCGCATAGGCCGCTCTTAAGGTGTTAAGAGATGGAATTTCAAATTCTGTAAATACATGGTTAACATGCTCATTTTTAGCATGAAATTAGGAACAGGAGCAATATGTACACTCACGTTACGCCTCAAGAACCTTAAGCAGGATGGATCCGAACTCATCGCCGCCAACTCATACACCCTATCACCCGTGGCCAGGGCCATAAGAAAAATAGCCTTTTTAAGTCTCTGCTCATAAGGAGGATTATGACATCTGTGGGAGTGAAGCATTTCAAGGGTTAAATCAAGAGACCAGGTGGGAGTGAGTTGGTGTGGTGGAGGGCGAAGCCAGAAGCAAGACCGCATGAATCCCTTCTCCTCCGCCTCCTGCAAGGAAAGACCAGTTAAATCATAAAATGGTATTCTAATAGCCGTGAGGTGATTTCTTAATGTGACGACTTACAATTTACGTATTTCAAAAAGATATATATATATATTTAAATATCAAAGCCACCGAGGACTGCTGTTGATCAGTTTCTACGATCCAGGTAGTAAAGGTTTTCCAATGGGATTGGTACTGTCTTTGGTTTGATAAAGTATATTGATTAATCAACTTGTGAGTCACGCTTTCCTCAAACGGGCCTAGCCACTTTGCCTTCTGATTATCCACAAGGCAAAAGTCAGGGAGGTCTTGAGGTTCCCAATTGTGTCTAAGTGGAAACACGAGATCGGGAGCGACACCGGGTTCTTGCACCACGTCTTTAGCTGATTGTACCAAACTTGGGCCTGCCACATTGGCGCAATCATCGAGACCATGCCCCGATAATCCCGTAGTTTGTGAACTACTTTGCACATTAAGGATACGTCTGGAGGAGGAAATAGATAAATGGAGATCCATTCGTTCCAGTCTACCAGAAATGCGTCTGGTCCTCCCACCGGAGTTTGACTCCGGCGTGTGAGGAATTGAGGCAGCTTGTGATTCGCCTCTGACTCGAACAAGTCCACTTGTGGATGGTATGGCTCTGCAATCATCTGTTAAAAGACTGTTTGCTTGAGCGACCATTCTACCAGAGTGCTCTGTCTCCGGGACAGAGCGTCTGCCCATACGTTTGCCACGCCGGGCAGATATGTTGCGTGAAGATAAATCTCTAGCCTTGCAGCTAGATGAAAGATCTTTTCCGACAACCTTTGTAACACTCGAGATCTCACTGACCCTTGCTTCTGAATGCATGTGACTGCAGTCAGATTGTCCGTCCTGAAGGCTAAGTAACATTCCCACCAGGTGTACACCGTGCTCCTTTAGAATAAATAGGGGGACTAACAACTCTTTGGCATTGATATGAAGATGATTGAACCTGGACCATAGACCCTGACCCTGATGGCCTAGGTTTGATTGGTACCCCCAATCCAGGGTACCTGACGCATCTGTATCTATCCAGATTGTCGAAGGAGGAGCAGTCCATGTTAAAGAGGAGTAAATTACTTCTGGCTTCGCCCAGGCCGCCAGCAGGTTGTGGATTAACTTTGGGATTCGCCATAGTATTTTGGCTGGCAACAGCGGAAAGCACTTGTTTCCCTCCAAAATAATTAGTTTTACCTTTAGACAACCTAACGGAACCGTCAACCTTATCCAATTGAGTGAACCTACCAGAGACTCCCAGATTCTCCTAGTGGTAGTCAGAGCATGAAGAAACCGAAAGAGTTTCTTCCGAAACCTCTGGCGATTGTCCTCGCTCTGACTCAGAGTGAGTAACTCTGTATCCCAGATAAGGCCCACCCATTGGATGGCTCTCGTGGTGTTCAAGTTGGACTTTGCCAAGTTCACCTTGAATCCCAGAGCTGTGACATGAGTTAATACTTGATTTACATGTTGGAGGCAAGTTATTTTGGATTGAGCCAATTAACCAGTGGTGGGCGCGCTCCGGTGGAACCGGTAATGCGGCAGCGCTCCGCGCTCATCAGACATAAGGTAATGTGGCAGTGCTCACATGCTCCTTTTGTCAGCAGACCCGATGCGCTTCCCGCTCCGTACTCCCAAAAATAGGTATATAAAAAAAAAAGTAAAAAAACAGCTTCTAGAAGTTATTTAATGATTTACCTTTTTCCTTCACTTTGTCCTTTGTCTTTCACTTCACTAAATTCCAAGAATTCAAAACATTAAAAAAAAACTCAAGTCATGGTGTCTTTCTGAAGTTAAACTGTTTAAGTTTCTCACTTTCTCAGTTTCTGTTATTCTTTGTGTCATATCAATGAATCAAATATCAATGATATGATATGATTGATATCATTGTGAGTTTGTGACATTGTGACTGTCCATTGATATCTATGATATGACATAAAGAATTACAGAAACTGTCCAAGCTGAGAAACTAGGTCCGAAACTGCCAGGTCCGACGGTATATAATTTATAATAATTATATATATACGGCCGGGACTAGGGTCTTGTCAGATGTCAGTTGTCACGCCCAGTGCCAGGTCCGTATATAATTATATACTGACTCGCCGAAAAAAATCGTAGCAGCGAAACGACTGCACCTATGGCTTTCATATTTTTAGTTTTTTACCACATGTACCTTACCCTTCTGCATACCCACCACGGCACCACCACTACCCCCAACCCCTCCTCCCACCCACTCACTGACTATCGGTCGCCTCACAAGGAAAAAAAAAGAAAATCTGTGGCAGCGAAACGATTGCACCAATCGGTTCCATATTTGTGTGACAAGTGCCTTACCCTTATGCCTTCCCTCCACCACACCCCCAACTGCCTCCCACAACCCACTTCCAGCGTATCCATACGAAGACAAAAAAAACAAATAAAATCTGTGGTGGCGAAACTACCTCACCAATCGGCTTCATATTTGTAACACGAGTCAATTACGCTCGGGCTATACCACTGCCAGACTTACCCTTAGGCCCCTTCATAAGCCGTAACTTGCCCGTAAGGTTTACTTTGCGTTAGGAAAAGCCAAAAAAAAAAAATAACAAGTTAACAACTGTAACACTGTCAGTCTGTCACTACCATAGTATCACTGTATCACAGTTCACTAACACCGTGAGTAACACCGTACGAACGGTACGATGACTGTACACAATAATGACGTTCTTGTACCTGTTGTTGACAGGAAAAATCGCCTCCGGAGCGCCAGAAAGGAGCGCGAATTTCTAGTTGCGCTCCCCGCCTGCACTCCGATTTCAGAATTTTGCCGCTCCTCGCTCCGCGCTCCTCTATATTGGTAATGCGCACCGGATCGCAGAGCGCAGAGCGCCAAATCGGCGCGCCCATGCCCACCACTGCAATTAACCAATTAATTAATTGATTAACCAGTGGATTAACCAATAATCATAGCACCATGATTCCCTGTTTGAGCAATGGTAGCAAAGCCTGTCGGACTAACTTGGTGAATATGCGAGGTGCTAGATTGAGACCAAAGGACATTCTTTGAAAAACAAACGTTTGATCCCCTTGGCGCAAGGCTAGGTACTTTTGAAAACGTTTGTTGTAGGGACATGCCAGTAGGCATCTGTGAGATCTATGGAACACATCCAACCTTGCGGTGGCAGTGTCATCCTGATCTGATTTACAGTCAGCATCCTGAACGACTGATTGTGAATGTTGGTGTTCAGGTAAGACAAGTCGATGACCGGCCTCATCTGAACACTCCCTCTTTGGCACCAGGAATATCCGGGACGTGAACACATGCTGATTTGATGGAATGGGGATAATGATCTGTTTGAGGACCATCTCTCTGACGACGGATCCCACCTCTAATGAAACATGATTGAACTCTGCGGGCATACGTAAACGAGGTCGCCGGGACCATCACCATGAGAGGCCTTTCCAGACCACTGTCGTAGCCCATGTTCGCCGGGGCCATGCCCGGTGACAATCCCGGAGACTACCAGTCACATGACTGGTATTGTCCAGCAAAGCTACCCTCGGATCTGACTCGCCTTGGCGTGGCACTGAGAGTGAGAGAGCTGCGTGGTGTCTAATTTTTTTGGATGGGAGGGCTGTGACTCTGATTTAGTGGTAGTGGGATGAGAGGCTTTGCTATCATTGCTACTAGGTTTACCCCTTGTGTTACCCCTGACCCACCTCCCTCTTCCCCTGAACTGGCCGCGCCCTCTAGACATGCCACTGTTTCCAGGGGTTGCGCGAGTCTTTGATGACTGATTTGACCAGACTGTCCACGAAAGGGACTCTTATTGTATTTAGGTATAAATGCAGGCTCACCCTTCGGCTTGGAAGCAGTGGCATTCTGAAAGTCTAATAAGAAATTAACCATGCGCCAAGCATCTGAGGAGGCAAGAGTTTTAGTAAACACATTGGACAAAATCAATCTTCTACCAATCTCTACAGGGAGCCTCCGAACCAGGTATACTCGTAAATCTTGACGTACCCTCACCGCCTCAAAGAGAGCCATGCGGGTATCACCAAGGGACTGTATTGAGTTCTGGAGTAAGAGGCGCCTAGTAAGAGAGAGAGCCTTATGGGTGCTAGCGTTCGTCACAGACTCAGTCGTCCTGGATAAAGAAGCTGCAAGCTGGCGGCTGAGCAAGTATTGGGACGCAAACCTCCAGGCTTTTTGCCTCATCTTAAAGTCCTTTTCTATCTGTACCTGAGTGGGAGAACAAAATGGCTCTGCTAACTGACATACAGATAATTTAGGGGCCCCCCAAAATTCAAAAATGTATTGTGGTATCCCTTCCGCTTTGCCTACCGGCATAGAGAACCAATGATGATCTTCTTGCGGGAGCTGATGATTGCTCTTGTTAGTGATTGTGCTGGCAAACAGCTGGGCTTCCTGTCCCCATGCAACCCACGGCCTGTCTCATAAACTGGAACCACTCCTGAAATTGTTCGTTGGATACAACTGTGCCACTTTCCTGGTCAGATGAGGATGCAGGCTTAGATGTGTCTGAGCCCTGCATTCCTGAAAGTCGAGAGGATGACAGCTGGCCAGGCGGAATCTCCTCGACGTCTGCTACATGTTGATCCATTTGGATGCTTTACCGTTTATGACTATTCTTTGCTTTCTGTCATTGAGCCAAATTTTCTATCCATTTCAACACACCGTCTTGTATTCCATGCGCTTTTAGTTTCATCAATAAACGTTTGTGGGCAACTTTGTCAAAGACCTTTTGAAAATCAAGGTATATAATATCTACAGCTTTACTCTCATCACATAGGTTGAGGATATCGTGGAAGAAGTCTAAGAGGTTTGTTAAGCAGGAACGTTTATTACGAAAACCATGTTGAGTATCTTTAAGTATGTTGTTTTCCTCTAAGTGATTTACGAGTTTGTCTCTTATGAGTGTTTCTAGCATTTTACATACAACTGAGGTTAAGCTAATTGGACGATAGTTACTAGGTAGGGATTTGTTACTTTTTGTTAATATTGGTGTTACGTTGGCGAGCTTCCACTGATCAGGCATAGCCCCAGACTGTAATGATTTATTGAATAGCAATGCCAGTGGTTTAGAGAGCTCATACTTAGCTTCCTTTAGAACTCTAGGCGAGATCGTATCAGGTCCAGGCGATTTATTTACCTTGAGTTTATCTAAACATTTCAAAACGTTTTCTCTCTTTAATGATAATACTGCTTAGAACGGCAGAATTATCTATCTGAACCGGAGAGAGAGAGAGTGTGTTTTGCATCATTGTGTGTGTGTGTGTGTGTGTGTTAAAATGGCTTACTTAGGAATGGGAAAGGGGTGGGTGTGTGCGTTAAGGAGGGTGACCTGCTTTTTGTTATTTCTGTCCTTTTCTCTCTTTTTCTGGCTTGTATCCATTCGGCCCCATTCAACCAACTATTTTAAGACGTTTATCCCCATCTTGGTGTAGATTTCTTCCTGGTGAGCGATAGCGAGCCAGCATTATATGAAGAAATCCGGCCTCGCCGGAGACATTTTTCTATCGAAAAATTTACAAATTTAGCCTGCTGTCAAACAAAAATAAAAAATATGCTGGCTCGCTACCGCTTACCAGTAAAATATTGACACCTGGATGGGGATAAACGTCTTAAAACAGTAGGCTGAATGGGGCCAAATGGATACAAGCCAGAGAAAGATAGAAAAGGACAGAACAAAAACAGATCACCCCCCTTAAGCGATACATTTAGAAAGTAGGTACAGTACATGGACCTTGGGTATATTTGTGTGTGTGTATGTATGTATGTGGTTACGTGTGTGTACGTATGTGGGTATGTGTGTGTACGTATGTGGGTATGTGTGTGTACGTATGTGGGTATGTGTGTGTACGTATGTGGGTATGTGTGTGTACATATGTGGGTAGTGTGTGTTTATTTCATGATCCCGTTCATGTCACCAACCCTTCGTACACACAGACACACAGACTCCTACTTAACATGCAGCGTTAGTAACCCTTCTAAGATTAGGAAGGGTGTATGGGAAACAGAGGGTTAATGTAGATAGTCTTTGCCCTTATAATTCTCACATGTATAAATGTGTGTGTTTGTCGGTATGTACTGTATATGTGTCTAATTGTACATGAAATCGATGTATGTGCGCGCATGGGTCATATTTTGCCTAAGTATATGTTTAGACCCTTAAACAATATGGATACATCATTCAACAACTGTACACTGTGAGAGTGGACGCTTGGTTGTGGCGGGGGGTGCACATAAGTATATGTTTAGACCCTTAAAACAATATGGATACATCATTCAACAACTGTACACTGTGAGAGTGGATGCTTGGTTGTGACGGGAGGGGGGGGGGGGGAGGGGGGTGCACATAAGTATATGTTTAGACCCTTAAAATAATATGGATACATCATTCAACAACTGTACACTGTGAGAGTGGACGCTTGGTTGTGGCGGGGGGAGGGGGGTGCACATAAGTATATGTTTAGACCCTTAAAACAATATGGATACATCATTCAACAACTGTACACTGTGAGAGTGGACACTTGGTTGTGGCGGGGGGTGCACATAAGTATATGTTTAGACCCTTAAAACAATATGGATACATCATTCAACAACTGTACACTGTGAGAGTGGACACTTGGTTGTGGCGGGGGGTGCACATAAGTATATGTTTAGACCCTTAAAACAATATGGATACATCATTCAACAACTGTACACTGTGAGAGTGGACGCTTGGTTGTGGCGTGGGGGGGGGGGAGGTGCACATAAGCATATGTTTAGACCCTTAAAACAATATGGATACATCATTCAACAACTGTACACTGTGAGAGTGGACGCTTGGTTGTGGCGGGGGGGGGGGTGGGGGGTGGGGGGGGGCATTGGTGATGGAGGGACATTATGTTCAAGACGATTTAAGGGGAGATGGGTCGTTTTTATGGTCCCCTTTCTCCCTCATGTTAAGCCCCATTTGTTTTGAGATTATAAGACGTTCGGCCCACTAGTTTGGCGATTTTAAGATTTTTTCCTCATTTCCTTGTCAATATTAAGACCTTTCGTGCCATTTAGGTGTCGATTTTTTCCTGTCGAGTGAAAGCGAGCCTGCAATTTTCAGAGGAACTGGCCTTCGGCCGAGTCATTTTTCTACCGAAAAATGTACACATTTATCTTAAAAGGGGGTTGGGTCTAGGGGATGTTTTTCTAAGCTTGATAGAGGTCTAGCGAGGAAACTAAAAAATAAAGGAATACATTAATTAAGGGGAGATTTCCACTTGAGGGATTTTTTTCTGGACACCTTTCTCCCTCACGTTTAGCTCCATTGCTTTTGAGATTTTAAGACGTTCGGCCCATTAGTTTGGCGATTTTAAGAACTGTCGCCCCATTTCTATCAATTTTAAGACTTTTCGTGCCATTTAGGTGTCGACTTTTTCCTGGCGAGCGATAGCGAGCCTGTATTTTAAGAGGAACCGGCCTTCGGCCGAGACATTTTTCTACCGAAAAATGTACACATTTATCTTGAAAGGGGGTCTAGGGGGGTGTAATTTTAAGCTTGATGGCAGTCTAGGGAACACACTAAAAACCTCCCCTTAATGAACTAATCTCGTGTATAATACAAATATAGAGTACATTATTTTATATATATGCTAAATATTGCTATCTACAGCATACAGTTCTTCAAGACCAGAAAAATGCATTTGGTTAATTGGCCACTTGCGAGTTTCAGGCTATTAGGAAGTTGGAACCGTAAACATCGATGCAAAACATAAATACAGTAATGATGTAGGTTTCTGATGGATAAAAATTATGATTATTAGAATTTAATGGGTTTATAAATGCACTACAACATAATTTTAGCTGGTAATTCTGCTAAATATCGATTTCTACGGCTCCAACTTCCTTATAGCCTGAAACTCGTAAGTGGTTAATTATACTAGGGTGGACCTCTTACCTCTGGATGGTAGAATGGGAAGCTGGTGTGGGTCCTTCTCCTTATATACCCAGGATCAAGTATGGCCTTAGTACCCCGCTACTTTCATTGATCCATATTGAGGCTTTACCTTTTATGACTACTCTTTGATTTCTGTCCTGGAGCCAATTTTCTATCCATTTCAACACACCGTCTTGTATTCCATGCGCTTTTAGTTTTATCAATAAACGTTTGTGGGGAACTTTGTCAAAGGCGTTTTGAAAATCAAGGTATATAATATCTACAGCTTTACTCTCATCATATAGGTTGAGGATATCGTGGAAGAAGTCTAAGAGGTTTGTTAAGCAGGAGCGTTTATTACGGAAACCGTGTTGAGTATCTTTATGTATGTTGTTTTCCTCTAAGTGATTTACGAGTTTGTCTCTTATGAGTGTTTCTAGCATTTTACATACAACTGAGGTTAAGCTAATTGGACGATAGTTACTAGGTAGGGATTTGTTACCTTTTGTTAATATCGGTGTTACGTTGGCGAGCTTCCACTGATCAGGCATAGTCCCAGACTGTAATGATTTATTGAATAGCAATGCCAGTGGTTTAGAGAGCTCATACTTAGCTTCCTTTAGAACTCTAGGCGAGATCGTATCAGGTCCAGGCGATTTATTTACCTTGAGTTTATGTAAACATTTCAAAACTTCTCTCTCTGTAATGCTGATACTGCTTAGAACGTCAAAATTATCTATCTGAACCGGAGAGAGAGAAAGAGAGAGTGTGTTTTGTATCGGTGTGTGTGTGTGTGTGTGTGTTAAGCGAGAGATTTAAAAAGTAGGTACAGTACATGGACCTTGGGTATATATGTGTGTGTGTGTGTGTGTATGTATGTATGTGGGTATGTGTGTGTACGTAATGTGGGTATGTGTGTGTATATTTATTATCCCGTTCATGTCACCAACACACAGACTCCTACTTAACATGCAGCATTAGTCATAGTCCATTATATACATAGTCAGTTCATGCAACAAACTCCATTCCCTGTCAGTTCCGTCTCACTCAGACGAAAATGAGTACCTGGATTCATGGTGGCTAAAATGAATTCAGGGGCCTGATTGGTGGCTTCCTACAACCAATCAACACACGAGACTGAGTACTTGGTTAGCCACCAGGATTGCTCAGTGGCCATTGGGCAGGCCTTCTCTCGTGTTCGCCTCGTCCCACCCATACGTTAAACTGGGTACCTGGAGTGTAAAATCGGCCTTGGCGTAGGTCGTATCACTAGGGTAAATTTGATTACTTGCCTCACCTTTACTATATACTTCCTGACGTCACTGCCCTAGTCCATTTTCCCTCCCACTCTCCGTGACTCGCACCCCCAGTCCTTCCTTTCTCTCACACTCCCCCACTCCGAGTGAGTCCACCGAGAGTACTCTAGGTGGCCTTGCCCATTCCAAGGTTAAGAGATACAAAGTTGTATCTCTTAACCTTGGCCCATTCCACCCTATTCTCACCTCGCCCCCTTTGCTCACCCGCTGTCTTTTTTTCTCTCTCTCTCTCTCTCTCTCTCTCTCTCTCTCTCTCTCTCTCTCTCTCTCTCTCTCTCTCTCTCTCTCTCTCTCTCTCTCTCTCTCTCGTGTGTGTGTGTGTGTAATGAGGTATGAATAATAATTCTTTTGATATTTAATGCATATTATTATATATCTATGATTGTGTTATATTATAGGTTTGAGTCCCGAAGGGAAGAAGGAAAACCTAATATTTAGTAGTGGCCCCGGAATCATTGACAATGCGCCTTAACTTTGTTTATGGCCAATCTTTGAACTCAGGCTTGCCTTTCAAACTTCCCCGCCTAGGAGTGAGAACAATTACGATTGCCACACATAGTGAGCGAAATACTCTTAAATATAACAAAACCACTCATGGACTCGTCCTATATGATGTGGGTACCACTACTAGCAAACCACTCACGGACTGGTCCTATATGATGTGGGTACCACTACTAGAAAACCACTCACGGCTCGTCCTATATGATGTGGTACCACTACTAAAAACCACTCACGGACTCGTCCTATATGATGTGGGTACCACTACTAGAAAACCACTCACGGACTGGTCCTATATGATGTGGGTACCACTACTAGAAAACCACTCATGGACTCGTCCTATATGATGTGGGTACCACTACTAGAAAAAACTAGTAAAAAAATAATCAATAAAAATAAATTAAACATGATCCAGCTATTGCGCTTCCCAGGACTCTGCTGTCTAATGTACGCGTCGCCACGGCTTCTCGAAGCGTTCTTCCTCCTTCACTGATATATCAAGACTTTCAAACATACAGCAGATGAATGGGAAGGGGATGGAAGGGAGGACCAGAATCGTCAATGATTCCGGGGCCACTACTAAATATTAGGTTTTCCTTCTTCCCTTTGGGACTCAAACCTATAATTTATTAGTGGCCCCTGCATAATTGACGATGCGCCTGATATCACAAGTCTGGAGGGGGACATTCATCTAGAATATCATAACCACTAACAAATTACTAAGGTCAACAGAAAAACGTACAAAAAGATCAATGTTTAATAAGAAAAATAGAAAGGATGTACAGGCGGCGTTTATTAAGGGTTAGCCTGTTGTGTAAACACCTTTACGTTGGAGAGAATAGTAGGAGATGCACACATAAACTATACATTTAGCCTATGAACAATAATAAATCAATATTCGTCCCTCTGAGAATACTGATAAAATGTATGCATATATATATATTGCTGTAATACAGGTACTCTATTACAAATAGATTTGTACAATGCCCTTATAAATAACCTAAAGATTACTGAGCATAGATTAATACTCTATTGCCATACATAAAGTATATAAACATAACATTTTCCCTGACTAGACTTATTTCAGTCTTAGGAATGGGTTATCACATGACCCTAATTCTCACAATCATGTTGTATCACATAGGAAGCAGGTAGGAGGTCCTAGTTAGAGCACTCCCCCCCGCCCCCCATTTATTTGTACAAAAATAAGCTTAAAACTAGACTCTGCCTTAATGATACACATTTGCGAGAAGGTTTCATGAGATTCACGGACAGGTAACGCGTTAGAAATGTATTGTGACACACGTCAGCTCCCCAGCGACCGCGAGGGAGCGGCGGTTGGCTCCCTATCCTCTTCTCCCCTCTCCCCAGGCAGTGAAATGGGCTACAGGTGTCAGATAATGTTGTTCTTTCTTTTATAGTGTTTGTGTTGTTACAGACAGTCCCGTGGTGGTCTTTAATTTCGTCTGTGACAAAGGGAAGTATTTTATATCATTAGTTGAATATGATATGCATTGTGGAAGGAGAGAGAGAATAGCGAGGGCGTGGTGAGAGTGTGTGCGTGCGTACGTATGTGTTGCCTCCCTCGCTGGAGGTGTTTTCCCGCTCGCACGCTTTTCCGCGCCCTTGATTGGCTGGTGGTTCCTGGCGCCTTCTGCAGATCTACGGCCTGGTGACGTAGTCGTCTGTGATTGGCGGCCGCGGTCCTGGGACAGTGGTGCGGGCTCCTGTCCTTGTGTTTCCCTCAGAGCTCCTCTTAGTGCTGTAACACTAACATCCTTTTGCAATCTATCAGCCCACCTCACCCCCGTATTGCGAACTTTCTCTACCACTGCTTACCTTCTTCTCTCTGTATATCCTACTATTAATTAACTGCCCTTCCCCTTGACGTTGATTTCATATATCCGTCACTGTATTATACAACGAGCTCTCAGAGATATTATATGTACTTAGTTAGGCATTTTGGATCAGAGGGTTATCCATTTTGGCTTGGGGAGGTTTGACATACTCATCGTGTTGCCCCAACCTTATTTTCTTGGGTGTCTACCAGGTTAGTCGATGCTAGACTGGGGAGAGGCTATCAGTTTGCAGTTTCCTGTGAGCATAGACTTTGTTGAGCCTATGCAACTGTACCGGATACCTGCGGAGGCCTAGGTCATTTTCTTGTCTGTGTACCTTAGAGCCTAGCACTGTGTTGGCGTGAGGGCGTTGGCCTAGTCCACCCAGCACTGTGCTAGCTCGTAAGCTTTTTGACGTCGGAGGGTCGCCAGGAGAGAACCAGGTACACGAGACCTGGATCTCTCAAGAGAGCACCCCGTCATTTAATGTAACTAGGCGCACAGACTTGAGAACGACACTAGCCTACCGAGCAGGTGGCTCGGCCCAGGTAGCTTAGCCTACGACTCCCCTGCTAGACTTCGTCCACCTGGCAGACCCCCCGATTAGGGTTTATAATCTCATTGTGTATATGTGTGCAGCATTATTGCTCCTTATGTTTATAGTAAGTCGTGATTGTTGCTGAGAGCCCCAACCAGAGCAGACTAGTGTCTGGTGGGAGAAAGCACATCTTTTTGTGGTTAGAATTTAGACTGCCGACTGTTTTATAATTACACCTGTGCCAGATAACACCGTATGTACCTACACTATATATGTTCCCACAGTAATAATACACAGTTCAGAATCCGATACGTACTTCTTAGTTGCATCTGACTTTTGCAGAAGATTCTGGCATGATGCTTTAGACTTTCTTTGTTTCACTTTCTTTCAGACAGGAGTGACAGTTTACTGATTATGTTACGACCTGGCACTCGGGTACACAAGGGCTCTCAATCAGGACTCGAATACGGCTCGCTGCCACAACGGAAACACACAATCCCAACCCCTGAGTACTGCCAGCCGAACAAAAAACACCAATACCCTCCAGAGTTCAACCTGCTATAACGGGGTATACAAGAACTCTGTACTAGTGTTCAACAACAGACTAATAAAGAGACAGGAATTCTCTAGTCTGGTCAACAATCAAACAATGAAGTAAGAAACAACAACACCAAAGAATAGTGTTGGCCGAAGCCGAAGTAATCCACCCTTGACTAAGAACTTAAGAAGTCCTCCACCCTCTACTTCGGATCGGCACTATTACGTTACGTTAATTAATAGTCCATAAGCATCGAACAAGGAATCTTCTGAAAAAAGTTAGATGCTTCTCGGATGCTCGTAAGAAGTACGTATCGGATTTTGAACAGTAATTCAATAAGCAAAACACAGGCAATTAAATACTATTAAAGGTTTAATTGGCATAAGAATAATTAAAAGAAGATGCAATAGTAAATGGCAAACATTAAAAAGAAGTACTCCGCAAATGCAACGGCAATAGCCTACTCGGATTGTGCTCGTGGGCCACTAGTCACTAAAGTAGCCAAGCTTGCAACACATGAAATCAATAGTGCATAAACAATATCATACATAAGGAAAGCTTCAATACTATTCTGTATCTACTAATCGAGTAAAGTCTAGCTGGGGTACTGTGGGCAAAAGGTAGCAGTGACTGAGCAAAAACGGCTCGTAGCCTAGCTAAGTCCTCACAACTGTTTTAAAGTATTACGTTAACACTAACAAGTGCACTTTGAGAAATCTAGATCCCTTGTATCTGGTTTTCCTCCCGGCTCCTTGACAAAGTAAAAACAAACTGTTAATAAAATACAGGGTGGTTAGGCTCTTGCCCTCACGCACTGTAAATTATTAACTCAACACAGTCAGCCGCGAAGACAACCTAGGCTTCACTGAACCGAAACGAGTATGCAGGTTTATCGCTTAACCACTGCATCAAACAATAACTCGTAACACAGAAAAGCCTTACCCCAGGCTAGCATTACCTAGACTAGCAGAAAACAGGAATAATAATAATAACACACAGGGAAATGCATATACAAGTGCAACAAACATAAATCAATCCTATTCTAAGTTAACCCTTCCAAAATAGGCTATCTAATAGGCAAGTATCTTAGTGAGAACTCAAGCGATAATACGTTGGCTGACTAGCTCTGCACCAACGGGACCATGGAAGTTAAAAAGGGTAGGGAAAAGAGGAGATAAGAATGTAAGGTAGTAGAGAAAGTTCACATCAGTCAGAAGAATATATATAGTTAGCAAGGGAAATGAGAAGTCGCTCTGCCTAATGAGTTCTGACGAAAAAATGGCTAGACTTCCCTTTTTATACCCGGCCCTCTAGTGAGCCCAACGTGAACTACTAAGAACCGCCCACTGACAATCATTACGTAATTTCTCTCTCTCCTCTGGGATAGACAAAGGCTCCCCTAGCACTGAGGGGAGGGGGGAGGGGGGCGTGCTAGTGAGTTAGGCCCACCTCCCGCATGGCGCACCCACTGACCCCAACGGTGGCTGCTTCTCCCCCCATCACCACAAATAAGTCCCACACACAATACCCACAACCAATGATATAAAATAGAACTCGTTGACTCAGATGAAAACAAAATACATATTCATAACTACTTATAGTACAACGGCTCACATGAACTAAGTTAGGAAACTCTACATAGACTACAGCCAAAGTTCCTGCCCTGACGATCCTAGCGAGAGTGGGGCATGACTAGGCGTTCTGTACAGCATGCTCACACTGGACATGCGTCACACCTCCCCCAAGATTTTACTTGCTCAACCCTGAGCTAAAATCTGACCAACACAGAACCCCATCAAGCCCCTCACACCCAGCGACCGTATGGCACTAAAACAAAGCTGAGTATATCACCAAAACACATCTTTTTATAAAAAAAAAAATCCCATTTTATAACTCCTCCCAACAATAGCAAAAAGACACAATATCATGCTCCCAGAGCGAGCTTACAGCAGCTCAGCCGTTTGATAGTTCGTGGACTACTCAAACTCTATAGGCTATGACAAACTTATACGATTATCTATATCAAAAGAAAGAGTTTTTTATATGATTTTTATATTTTAATATGTTTTTCCCGGCTGCACTATAAGGGCAGCCTATTTTCCTCCACTCAAACCCACACACCTGTGATAGCCTACGACTGATCATCCACCCTTGATAAACAATCCGCGATCACATTGTCCACATCCAGCAATATGACGGATGTCCAGGTTATACTCCTGCAACATCAAAGACCACCTGGTCAGTCTCATATTGCGATTGTGAAATTGATTCAGGAATCTCAAAGGGTGATGATCAGTGTAGATAACCACGACTGGGCCATAGGCTGGAACATACACCTCGAAATGCCTGAGCGACAGCACAATCGCCAGTAATTTTCCTTTTCTATTGTAGAATAGTTCTTTTGTGCAGCATTGAACTTCTTAGAAAAGAAACTTACTGGGTGTTCCACACCTTCATTGTCTGTCTGTAGCAAGACGGCACCAGCCCCTACACCACTAGCATCTGTTGCCAGCTGAAAAGGCCTGTTAAAGTCTGGGGCCCTGAGTATCGGGTGAGTACATACCAAATGTTTCACCAAAGTGAAAGCCTTTTCACACTCAGGTGCCTACAAAAACTTTTTGTCTTTAGATAACAAATCTGTGAGAGGTGCCAACACCGTTGAGTACCTTTTATGAAGCGTCTGTAGTACCTATCATACCCAATAATCTCATAATCTGCTTCTTGGTTGTTGGGTGCGGAAATTTATTGATAGCCTGTACCTTGTTCTGAGGAGGGCACACCTGTCCCCTTCCCACTACAAACCCAAGGTACTGCACAGTGGCTTTTACGAAGTCACACTTTGCCAAATTTACTACCAGACCTGCTTCACTAAGTTTCCGGAACAAGGTCTCAAGGTGCTCACAATGGCTCTCAAAGTCGTCATCATAAATGATTACATCGTCCAAATATACGGTGCAATTTGGAATGTCCTTTACAATTTCATTCATCAGGTTCTGAAACGTTGCTGGTGCATTCTTAAGTCCGTAAGGCATAACATTGCACCGGTAGGTACTCCCGTCCACAACAAAACCACATACCTCTTTAGCACGCTCGGACAAAGGTACTTGCCAGTAACCTTTTACTAAATCTACTTTAGACAAAAAACGAGCATTACCAATTTTGTCAACACTATCATCAACCCGAGGAAGAGGATATGGGTTAGTTTGGAGTCAAACCGTTTAACCTACTGAAATCAATACAAAAGCGTACCTTGCCATCTGGCTTAGGCTGCAGTGTTACGGGGGAAGTCCACTTAACTGTGCCTTTCTCTATCAACCCTCTACCGAGCATATACTCCAACTCATCCCTCAGAGCTGGTAGTTTTATGGGGGGCACACGGTACGGGATTGACTTAAAGGGTAGATGGTCCCCCACGTCAACATCATGCATAGCCTGAGTAGTGAGGCCTGGGTGTTCAGCAAATACAGTGGGGTATGAACCGAACAACTGACGGATCGCATCAAACTGCGGCTCAGGCAAATGACTATAGCCTCGTCAGCCCTTAGGCTCGAATTCCCCGCCCACTGATCCGCTGAAACATGTTGATCCCAGCTATCCTCCTCTGAAGCTTGACTGTCCCCCTCTCCTTCTCCACCATGGCCGCAACAAGCCAACACAGGGACAGTGAGAGGCTCAGAGGGGCGCCTCACATACTCTTTAATAAGGTTCATGTGACATAACTGGTTCTCTTTCCTCCTGTCTGGAGTGGCAACAAGGTAATCTAAGTCTGACATTTTTTCTACAATTTTATAAGGTCCAGTGTACTTCGCAGAGAGGGGGTTACCAACCAAAGGCAACAAAATTAATACCTCTTGTCCTACAGTGAACTTCCGGAGCCTCACTTTGCGATCATACCTGTCCTTCATCAAAGCTTGTGATTCTGTCAAATTTCTACCTGCCATCTCCAGAACTCTTAACGCATGCGCTCACAGCTTTCAAGCACATACTTTAATAATGGACAAGGCTGCAACAGTCCCCTCCCCAATTTCTTTCAGCATGTTAAGGGGGCCCCTGACACGGTGTCCAAAAATCAGCTCGTTTGGACTAAATCCCAGGCTCTCACCAGGTACTTCCCGAGCAGCAAACAGCACATAAGGCAATCCAAGATCCCAATCCATACCGTTGTCAGCACAATAACACCTGATCATGCTTTTAAGTGTAAGCATGCCACCGCTCAAGCACCCCTTGACTCTCAGGGTGATACGCTGACGATACTACGCTCGTATCCCATGCTGTTTGCATTGTTTGCTTGAACATGTTGGAGGTGAAATTAGATCCCTGATCAGACTGAATGCTCCTCCGGGTACCCGTACCTTGAGAAGTACCACAACAAGTTACTGACTACCGTCTTAGCCATTCCATTTTTCATAGGGTATGCATCGGGGTATCTAGTGGCAATATCCATTATGGTTAACAAAAATTTATTTCCCGCCTTAGTGGGAGGGAGTGGACCAACCATGTCAACAATAATTTTACTAAAGGGTGGCCCAATCACAGGAATAGGGTGTAACGGAGCCTTAGGAATAACTTGGTTCGGTTTCCCCGACACGTTGACAAATATCACATGAGTTTATCCATGACTGCACATGAGACTTCATCCCCGGCCACCAAAACAATTTCCCCAAAGCCGCCACCATTTTTCTCACCCCTAGATGTCCTGCCAGTGGTGTGTCATGCGCCAACCTCAGTAGGCTATCCCTGCACTCCCGTGGCACCACCAACTGGTCCACTACTCCGGACCCCTTTTGCCAACTACGCTTAGGCTCTTGAAAACGCCTATAGAGGATGCCTTCTAAATTAAAAAAATCTCCTGGCTGTGCATCGCTGTCCTCGTCGAGCTCTACAGCTCCATTAGCACACGTTTTGGAGCTCAGGGTCCTCTAGTTGCAACCGACGTATATCTGAGGGTGCCAAGCGATCAAACTGCTCCCGGAGCAATGCATGACCTTCCCCGATACTGGGCTGCTCCCTCTGTCTCTCTCGATGTACATAACGTTGCTGTCGTGGAGACTCGTCATGCCCAGTCTCGTCACTCTCGATGACAGGCCCAGGGGCTACTCCAGAATTAAGTAATGGTGCTAATACTGAATCACCCAGGAGAGCCGCCGAGTCAAAACTCTTTAAACCAACTCCAGCTTTAGCCTCCTCCTGTTAATCGTTCCTCCGCTGGTCTGAAGACGGAGGACTAGGCTGTGACACTTTAGCTGCCCGAGCTCGGGTGACAACACACGCCATGGGTTGTGTCTGGCACCGCTCGACCCACTCTTGCTCTTCCCTACTCACGTCGGCCGGCCTCTCGGCAACGACTAAGGGTAGAACCTCAGAAGCGGGCATTGCAAAGTCGTTGCCGAGAAGAAGGTCGACGCCCTCCACTGGCAGTTTCTCCACAATCCCGACATCCAATTCACGTGCCACACCATCCACCTCCAACTCCAACCGCACCAGCGGTATGACCGAGTTGCATTAATACCCTGCAACCACTACCACCCGAGCCGCGTTTATAGGGTATCCAGTCAAGTTTTTCATCAGAGTCTGGGAAGCAACCTGTATCACGCAAGACCTCTACTCCATGCTTGCGCCCCGCCCACATCACGCAACCCCGCCCTCTATGGTCGCAAAAAACATCCTGAGCAGGGTTCGAGCCTCCCAGGTGCTTCTGCATTGGCTGTGCCTCAGCCTCTGAC
>JAVRFV010000476.1:0-38733 GCA_032716605.1 Paralithodes platypus
TTCTAAGTCAATCATCTCGGTAGGAAGCCATACACCGCAATAAGAGAGGCATATGACTGATAAGATATTTTGTTGCGGGTTATGACAATCTCGCTGACAAGTTTAAACCTTGCAACCCCCCGTTACCGACGCCTGTGCAAGTAGACTGGGATGGTATGGACATGTGGAGAGAATGGGATGAACAAAATTGAGTGAAAAGATGCAGGTCTGGGATTGTGAAGGGAGCTTGCACCAAGGGGGGGACCGAGGGAAGACCTGGGAATAGGACTCTTTACGTGCCGATTTCAAATCCAAAAACTTGACAAGTGAAGCAGCCCTTAACAGGGTTGCCTTGCATGCCGGCATTGGGACAAGAGACTGAAACTGCAACGTATGGGTGGAGCACTCGGTCTTAAAATTTTATGTATGTACTGAATGTATGTGATCTCGGAGGGGTTTTTCAGTTTTCACTCTCCCACAGTACAGTACCCCAGTACTTCTTAGTAAGCTGACGTTATCTGCATCATTATTAAGAGCAAGCGGGCGGTGTTGGGGCAACAGCTTCCATGTTAGGTAGCCTAAGGTTGGTCAGCTTAGGTTAGTGCGAATATTGTTGTCGGAGGAGGTGCCTGGAATTCACTAGCAAATAATGTAGTGACGGTACTAATCGTGGTGGCGCCCGCGGCAGTGGCCACATTCAAGTCGAGGTAGGACCAACACGTAAGCACATGAAAAACACAACAAGGCTCGCACAACTTGGAGGTGGGCAGACAAGACAAGACGTCTGTCTTATTCCCCCCACTAACTGTTACTATAGGTAGCCGCAACAATTTTGATCACTGATCTCTTTGTAACTCAATAGGGCCTAGACCCAATCTGGCTTTAAATATCCACACCTATTTCCTAGTTGGGACACTTCCCAATTCTTAAATGATAGAAAACTCAGCCCGATTGCTTTCATTCATTTTGAGTTATAAGAATTTAAGGGGTCCAAATTATTGTTCAAATTCGCTGGGGCTACCTTTAGGTAAGTATTACTAGGTAAGGCTTTGTATATGTCCAAGAGTATCGACACTAGGCCGCGTTCACGCTCAACGGAAGGCCCAAATCTATAGAATTACCATTATTTGGACCCAGCTGGCAATACAGTATATATGATGATGACAATATGTCCTGGGCTAGGGGGGGGGGGGGGGTGCGGGGGGCAGCCTCCAACCCAAAAGCCGTCAAAATTAGAACGCTAACGTACACGGTCGTGACTTTTTCCTGAGTGTGCAAACAGCGGCGAAAGGCGGGTTGAATGATACAGTTTCTTACAGTTTCTTACAGTAGATCCTCTGGAAAAAGGCAAACTCCAGGCCTGTGTATCCAGCTCAGTGCCAGTACTTGCAATACTGCGGTCGTTCACTGTGTTGGCGGCGGCGGCAGCAGACGCAACATTTTTACTATTCTGTATTGTTGCTTTATACATCAAACATTAAAATCTTGTCTTCCCCATGACTTTATCATGATTAATTTTCAAACTCCCTTATTGATTCGGAATCGGACTACATACTGGGGCAAGTGCGTTCCACTTATTTACCACTCTATCACAAAATGAGTTCTTTGCCTTTTCAAGCCTATTTCTTTCTTTGTAAATTTTCTTAGAGTGTCCTCTCGTTTCTTGTTCCCTCCCGCATCAAGAAGATACCTTCACACACATCCTCATCCCTACTCTTTTCCCTGAACACTATCTTCAGTCTCTCATCATATCCCCTCTCTTTCTCCTATATGCCAGGTGTCGGAAGTCCCAGTGTCCTCAAACTCTGCTCATAGCCCGCGTTCTTCAACGTTTGGTACTAGCTTGCTAGCTCTCCTCTGACACTTTCTCCACTACTTCTATATCCCTTTACCATATATGGAGCCCACACCTGGTTCGCATTAATTTCCCAGGTGACGGCCTAACCAGCGCTGTATAGAGATTCCTGAAGATTTCTTCGTCAATTGCACACAAATGTCCTCCTTATCAGGCCCTACAATTCTAAATTGGCTTTGTTTATCTTTTCCGCTAAATGTTCTGAGAAAATTTTAACTTATTGTCTATCACTACTCCTAGTATCCTTTTCCTGCATTCACTTCCTCCATCGCTTCATACATACTGTATGCTACCTTGTCCTATCTTGCTTGTCCAAATCTGCATGTACTTGCATTTTTTTGGAATGTAAAAGGCATTGAACCAATGTTTCAGACCATCCCTTCATGCCATCCACATCTCCTTGAAGAAAACCTACATCTTCCCTTACTCCTCCTCTTCTATACAGCTTAGTGTCCATCCGCATACAGGTATATCTCTACTTCCATTGGTTATAACTTCAGGTAAGTCGTTGATAAATATAACAAACAGTAAGTGGTCCCAACACAGATCCCTGAGGTACCCCACTTGTACTGTAATTTCCCTCCCGCCTATTATCCATTCACCAGTACCCTCTGTCTCCCGAACTCTTTCAGGAAGGCTTCTATCCATTTTCATCACATTTCTCCCCTATATTTAGCCTTCTAACTTTCTCTATTAACCTTTTATGTGGGACCTTAGCGAAGGCCTCATAAAATTCGCAATATTCACACACGTCTATAAACATCAACCATCCTCCAGAATTTGCATCCAATCATCTACCACCTTAATTAGCTGTAGTACCGTCGGACCTCCCCGGCAAGAAATCCGAACTTGTCTCCCACTGAAAAGTTGGTTTGAATTTCATATGCTCCATTATTCCTTCTCTAGTTACCGTTTCCATTAGTTTTACAACACAGTCTTGTCAAAACTGACTGGTTTATAATACCGGTTAATTAATTGTGACGGATTTGTAAAACATTAGGCCTATAACCCTAACTTTATGGCTTTTTCAGGGTAGGCCTAGACGTGCTGCCTTTTCTGTAGCAACGGGTCATGGATGCCAATTTTCCGAGACATTTTCGATTAGCAGTAAAAAATGAAACGTGTATGTCTCTGATTCCTTGGATGTCATTTGTTCATATCTTGTGTGATTATTGGTAATTTTTTTCATCAAAATGTTTATATTTCATTGGCCAGTACAAGTCAGAACACAGCCCAAGTCCGAGGACAAGTTTCTGTCAGTGATGGGGCCGGTGTTTGCTGGTGGTGCATGAATGGTAAACATACTGACCCTCCTTACCTCCCTGGCCCAATGTCTGTCAGCAACTGATGAAGGGCCTCCTGGTCACCCAACCCCAATTGATGCCGACACTAACAAGAGTGTCGGCGGTGATGCATCTGAGCTTGCCCGCCAGAGATACAAGCTATCAGGGTTAGAAATTAACACATTCTTACTGCTATTAATAACTAAATCTTTAAGTACTGTACAGTACGGTACAGTTTTTGCTAATATATACAGTACCGGTAGTATGGATTTTTTTCTTCAGCGAAGCTTGTAGTTTTGTTCTTACCTTTACTGGTATATACAGTACTGTAGTAGCTAAAAATTATTTCAATAGGCTTAGGCTTTGATGTAGCCTGCACGAACGCTATCAGGAAGTTTAGCTTCCCCTATTAGATGTATTGACAAATGGAATGGGCTGGAGGAGGAGGTGGTAGGGGGCAAGGAACATCCAGATTTTCAAGACAAAATTGGATAAAAAGTAGACTGAGAGACGGAAAAACACGAGCTTAGCTCAACTCCTGTAAACTACAATTAGGCACTTAGGTAAAAATACAGTACTGTAAAGTCAGTGGTAGTGATTTGAAAATAGGTTAGCCTAAACAGAACCGTCGGATGCGGAAAATACCCTGAGCCGAACAGGGCCAAGTGGGATATCTCCTATTGGTCTAACTGTGTAAGGGGTTGTCTGCCTCACAACAAGGGTCGAGAGTTACGTGCCCCCACCAGGGCATGATATTTTCGTTGAGGCTATTTCCGCATTTAACGAAGTTTTAGGTGTGTGCTGGTAAAATTTTTCAGATGGGTGAGAGTAAGATCGGAGCTCCATAAATCCTCTTCTCTTTCCGGGTATGGTGTAAAAACCGATACCACAGGACAAGGAAGGGGAGAGGAGAGAGGGGGTCCATGGAGTGTATGTGAGACGCGCTAATAGGGTTTGGGTTGATGGATGTTGCCAGCCGGCCCAAGCGAGAGTTGGCCAAACTGGGCAGTGTAGTAGGTGCGTGTATGCAGCGCTTCAGTGAATGTTGACTTCACCATGTGTGGGCCCTTGGGTGGGGGTTCAGTGGGCTCTCGTGACGGACTTCTCACGGTCGATTCGGCTCAAGCTTGTTCCTCTCTGTTCGGAGCTTTCGCTTCCCGGAAGGTTGAAGTACGGTAGTGTAAAGTCAGTGAAAATAGGCTAGCCTAAACAGACCTCTGATGCGGAAATACCCTGAGCCGAACAGGCAGATGAGGACATAATAATTTACTGTTGAAAAATCAAATTATCTATCTACTGTTTATATTCTGGCACATACCCCATTGGGGGGGGGACTCGAGACAGAGGGACAGAACAGGGACAACACAGCAAAAAACAAAACACGTAATCACACATATCTAGGTCGTCCAAGAGAAAAACCCAGCGACCCAGGCCCATTTGGGGTCCGCAGCATAAGATTCCCAGGTCCCAGATCTGCCGGAGAGGCTCCGGTTTCTGCAAGCAGACATGCAGCAAAGCTGTTTATGTTTTCTGCAACTTTAGGACATAGTGTCAGTTGGAGGGGTTATTAAGTCATGTGAGAATCCTAATGCAGTGGCTCTTTTATTGTTCTTTACGTTAGCTGAACAGCTATCTGTCCCAGTTGTGGACATGTCTATTGATATACTATGTACATGTGTGGAACTTGGAAATATCTACACTATAATTTAATTAATGATTACTGATATTTTTATTTATTTTTTTATATACCAGTATATAATTACAGTGATGATGATAATGAGTATATGCTAGCCTACATAACCAGAGCACCTGTAGTATAATTTATTTTGTTTTTGTAATCTTATCAGAGAACAAGTAACTCCTCCTGTAAAGGTGGTTGAACTTGAGTAAATGGCGGAGAGAGACCCTGGATGAACTGAGCAGGGTCCTGAGTGGATGGTTGGAGGGTGGAGTGGTGGAGATGGAGGTGGAGGGAATGGTGGAGGTACTGGCTATCCCTGGTGGGGTGGCTGCCCGGGCCAAGTCTCTGTCTCAGGTAACTGAAACCATTTTCCTTCGTTGGCTTTGAACTACAGTATCTCACTTAACCCCTTTTTTCTACCACAGATCCTTGTTAAGCTGCACAAAATCGTCTAAACATAGCGGATTAAAATTAAATACGTTACCGGTACAGAAGGGGTTAAGGGCCATACTCTGTATGTCATTCCTTTCACCAACCACAGTTATCAGGTCTAGCCTTTACCGTACAAGGCAGCAGAGGGGTTTTGCTCAGGGTTTTTAAAATATAAAATTTGAAAACAAACTCAAAAGTTACTGTTCAAATTAATATAACAAACTCATTATAATTAAAAACTATCGAGACGACAACACACTAAACAAAATCTATCTGACCTTGACCGGGCTTGAGACAGGTTACCTACCAGGGTGAATGAGTCCCATCAACCTCACCTTTTTAGTCACATTTCCTTGTGTGCAAAGGTTTTGTAACTCATTGGTCTGGTTAAACTACCATTAAAATAGAGAAAGAAAGAAAAAAACAAATTGTCTGGAAAGGATTACAGGGGAGGTTTTTTTTTTTTTTTTTTTTTTTTTTTTTTTTTTTTTTTTTTATGTGAATGAGGGAGACAAAGGCATAACTGCCTGCAGCGAGTGCCTCCCCTAGATGCCACCAAGGCTCCTTTTCTCGGGAAGAATATAATGGAGGGCATATAATATCAGTCTCTAGCGTTCTTCAAATGCAATTTTTTTCATAATGTCTACAGAAAATATTGTGAGTGAATATACGGTACTTTACTATCCCCTCATTGTAATATTGTTATAGTAGTGTATCTAATTTATTTGCCTAGTACTAGACAGTTTGATTCAGTTAATTGTCTTTCATCTATCATTACTCTTACTCTTACATCTGAATATTATAATGTAAAACTTGCAAAACAAACAAACCAAAACTGGATGACACAAGATAAACGCAAAGGAACTAATCAAACTCGCTATGTGGAAATAACGCTTAATAAAATCAAATTTAAAAGTTTTAGAATGACATAGAATTTATATGTATTTAATTTTTAGTTAATAATTGCAATTATTTCAGGTTCCTTTGCAGTTTTTACCAGACACCTGGCTGACAGCTGCTACCGACTCTGCTCAGTGTTATAACAACTACAAAAGATAACTTTGGTGAGTTATAAATGCTGTCATATTTGTTCTTCACACGGGTACTTGGATTAATTAAACATGTTATGATTTATGTGATATTCATCAGAAAGTTATGAAGAAATATATTGATATGTTACATTGCATTCCAGGTGTTGAAGTTACTGGTTGTACTGTGGAGAAAATATATGAAACTCGACAACTTACCTGAAATGCGTGCCGAACACAGAAACAAAACATTAACTAAAGTCTCTACACCAAAAATAGTATATCAGAATTGCAAGACGTGAAAAATTATAATTCCTTGAGCACAAAAATAATAAATTATTTTATTTATTATTATTATTATTTTTGTTGTTATTATTAAACTCAGGATGGTAGTTGTTGTTGTTCCCTAAGCTGCCTGGCTGAACAGCCCCAAGTCCCTAAGGAAGGCCATGGCCACGGTCGGGCTTTCCCACAGACCTCTCAAGGAGTGTAGATTGTGTTGTTGGCATAAGTGGTTGTGTGAAATGCAGTCTTCTATGATGTGTTTAATAGTATGGGGTGCTGTGTTACAACCCGGGCAGGAGTAGACGACGGAGTCATCCAGTCTCTTTTGATAGCTCTGAAGGGCTGGATGGTGTCCGCATCTCAGCCTGGCCAGGTGGACTCGGTCGGGCCAGGCAACTACCAGGATGGTATTAAAGCCTATGGGTGGTGATGTGGGTAGAGTGAGTCAAGTACCACACACCATATACATAATGTTATATTGTGTGTCTCTATCTATTGATCTACCTATCGATCTACCTATCTACCTATCTATCTATCCATCTATCTACAGTATATCCAACCATCCATTCTTCTCCCTCCCCCTCTCTCTATCAGGTGTTGAAGTTACTGGACGTACTGTAGATGGTGGTGTGGGTCTGGACGGTAGGTAGAGCCTCCTCCTAGTGGTGGTAGTGGTGGTGGTGGTGTAGGAGGGAGTCACCACCTACCACACACCTGGCTGGCTCTGGCTACACTACCCTGGTTGGCCACGGACCTTAACCTCCGGGACCTCAAGCCTCAGAACGCCAAGATCTTCACTCACATTACGCCAAGCTCAAGTGGAATGAAAGTAAGGGTTTTTTATTTTTAACCTCCAGCAGGTATAGCTAAAAAAAAAAGTATCATACAAGGGCAATACAGGTTGCTTAACTCTCACAGCCTCTCAATTTAGTTCCTTCAACTTTAAATCATTGTACCGGTACTGCGATTTATCCCACCAGAGTTAAAAGTCTACTACTATGTTGAGTATATATCCAACAATATGCTGCTGTTGGTGTAATTTTTGGTTGGTTGTTGTTGTTCCCTAAGCTGCATGGCCGAACAGCCCCGAGTCCCTGAGAAAGGCCATGGCCACGATCGGGCTTTCCTACAGAGCTCTCATGAGTGTAGATTGTGTTGTTGGCGTAAGTGGTTGTGTGAAATGCAGTCTTCTATGAGATGTTTTAATGGTATGGGGTGCTGTGTTACATCCCGGGCAGGCGTCGACAACGGAGTCATCCAGTCTCTTCTGATAGCTCAGGAGAGCTGGATGGTGTCCGCATCTCAGCCTGGCCAGGTGGACTCTGTCCTCGCGAGGAAGGGAGGATTCGGAAGGATGGATTTCGGGAGGTCGTGCATGCAGCTGCGTGTTGTCTGTGAGTGAGTGGATGGATCGGTGAGAGATATGAGTATGGATGTGCTTCTGGAAGTTGGTTCGGGGTGGGGAGGGAGGGAGAGAGGACAATAATTGTGTGTGATACCGTGTGCTGGGTGTTGTTTTGATATTTCTTGGTGTCTGTGGGTGTGTTGCCATGTAGTTTAGTGGGTGGTCTTGGTTCGTGGAGGCTGCTGCCAGGAATTGAGCGCCTCTCATGTCCAGATGGTCCCTGACTTTGAGGATCCTGGCCTCCTGATGTAGGTGATCTGTGGGTGAAGTAGCTGTGCAGCCTGTAATGATCTTCAGGGCTTTGTTTTGAATAGTCTGTAAGGTCTTATTTTTTTTTTTTTTTTTTTTATATGTGATTGAGGGAGGCAAAAGGCATAACTGCCTATAGCGAGTGCCTCCCCCATAGTTAAAAGAGTGACAGGGCCAAAATCAAGGGACGTTCGAGCCAAAATGCCTGGACACACGGAGTTTGAAGCAATATACCTGTAAGTCATAGGAAGAGGGAAAGACCGATTCTGGGAGAGAGTTCCAGAGCTCAGATGTTGAGTAGAAGAAAGTTTGAGAGTAACATTTCACTCTTGGGTTGGAGAGTTGCACAGAGTAGGGGTGGGTTGCAAGACGGGTACCACGTGCCCTACGTAAAGGAGGTGGTATGCACTGGGATAGCTCTGAGGAACACTGATTATTATAGTAGCGATAGAATAGCGAGAGAGATGCAACATTGCGGCGGAGAGAGAGAGATTGCAGAGAGTTGGTGAGTGGACGGGAGTTAATGATACGAAAGGCCTTCCTTTTCAACTTTGTCTAGGAGCGGTGTGAGAGGAACCTCCCCACACATGTGAACAATACTCACAAGGGCGACTATGCCCCTGTACAGAGCAAGAAGCTGTGCAGGGGAAAAGAACCCCTTAAGGCGGTTGAGCACACCCAGCTTCTGGGAGGCTGCCTTAGCAAGACTGGTAATATGGTCCTTCCAAATGAGAGCTGAAGAAAAGAGACACCAAGAATATTGAGAGAAGATGAAGGGTTGATTTTTGCATTGTTGAAGAATAAGGGATAGTCCGCTGGGAGATCCTGACGGGTAGATAGAGAAATTGGGTTTTGGAAGCATTAAAGTTAACAAGGTTTTCTCTGCCCCAATTGTAAATAGTATTTAGATCAGAATTTAAGAGTTCTATGGCTTCATTACGTTTGTCGTTGAGGGATTGCTGGCTGGGGCGTTCTGAAAAACTAATGGAGTAGTGTAAGGTTGAGTCGTCTGCGTATGAATGGATGGGAATTAAGGTACAGTTAAGGAGATCATTTATAAACATTAGAAAGAGAATAGGAGATAGGACAGAGCCCTGAGGAACACCGGAGTTTATAGGGTGAGGAAGTGAACAATGGCCGTCCACAACCGCAGCTATGGAACGGCCGGAAAGGAAATTAGAGACAAAGGCACAGATGGAGGGATAGAAACCGAAGGAGTATGTTTAGAAATTAAAGATTTATGCCAGACTCTATCGAAGGCTTTCGATATGTCTAGTGCAATAGAAAAAGTCTCACCGAAGTCCCGAAAGGAGGATGACCAAGAGTTAGTAAGATATGAAGAAGATCACCAGTAGAGCGACCCTTAAGGAAGCCATACTGGCGATCTGAGAGCAGATTATGAGAAGAGAAATGCTTAAGAAATTTGGAAGCAAGAATAGTTTCAAAATTAGAAAGACAAGAGATAAGAGCAATTGGACGATAGTTGGAGGGTTGAGAGCGGTCACCCTTCTTTGGGACAGGTTGAATGTGAGCAAACTTCCAGCATGAAGGGAAGACGTTAGAGGATAGACAGAGACGAAAGAGTTTGCCTAGGCATGGAGTCAGCACGGAAGCACAGTTTTTGAGAACAACAGGAGGAACACCGTCCGGACCGTACGCCTTATTAGTGTTAAGCCCAAGAGGGTAGAAAATACATCTTTAGAAGAGATTAGGATATTAGGCATAAGTAAGAGAGAGAGGGCGAGAGGGGAGGAATAGCACCGGAATCATCCAGGGTGGAGTTTCTAGCAAAGTTTGAGCGAGTTTAGCTTTGTCAGAGGAAGAAGTGATGGTTGTCCATCAGAGTGGGAAGGGGAGGGAAAGACGAGGAAGAATTTGGAGATGTTTTTGGCTAGATGCCAGAAAGCTTGGGAAGAGCTAGAGTTGGATAGTTCAGTGCATTTATTATTGATGAAAAAGTGTTTGGCAAGTCGAAGAACAGATTTGGCTTGATTCCGGGCAGAAAACATATGAAGAAGGAGAGTCTTGAGTTTTAAGGCGTCGGTACCGTTTGAATGCTTCCTCCTTATGCGGACAGCAGTAGAACAGGCGTGAGTAAACCAAGATTTTTTAGCATTAGACTGAGAGAAAGAGAATGGAATGTATGCTTCCATGCCCGATAGGATTACCTCGGTATGCGTTCAGCACTCTCCGAGGTCCTCGGCCATGGAAGCAGAAATCATTCCATGGGAAATCAAAGAAGTACTGCCGAAGAGCCTCCCAGTCGGCAGCGCCAAAATGATGTGTTTTCAGCTAGGTTAGAAGCCCAGGCTGGGCTTGCGTATTCCATCACTGATCTTATGTATTGTTTATATACTGTGGTGGTAGTTTCTTTGTTGTGTCCAAATTTTGTGTGAGCAAGTGACCTGAGGGCGTTAAGTCTGGGTGTCAGTTTCTTTTTAATGTTTGTGGTGTGCTGTTTGAATGTCATATGAGTATCATATGTTACTCCTAGGATTTTGGGTGTGTGTGTATGTGTTAGGGGTGTGTTGTTTATGGTGAGTTGAGGGATGTATTCGTGTTCTGTCCAACTTGTGAGCAGGGTTGCGGTGGATTTGGCTGGGGCTAGATTAAGTCTGTTTGTAGTGCACCAACCATGTAGTGTGTTGAGATAGGGTTGAAGGAGATCTGTTGCTCTTTTTGGGTCATGGTGTGTGCATGTGAGTGTTATGTCATCTGCATAGGAGGCTAAGTTTATTTGGGGCGTATTGGGTGTAGTTATATCGTGCATGTACAGATTGAAGAGTGCGGGCGATAGGACGGATCCTTGTGGGACTCCGTTTGGAAAGTTTCTGATTTTAGATGACTGACCGGCAAAAGATACGTGTGCACATCTGCCTGCTAGGAAGTTGGCCAGCCACCTTTTTGTGTTGTTGTGCATGTTTGTGTTGTAGATTTTGTTTGTTAGGTTGTGGCGGGGGATGGCATCGAAGGCTTTACTAATGTCGAGTGTGGGTAATAGTGATCTGTGTGGTGGTCTAGCTGAGTTGATGCCGTCAAAAGCTCTTTGTGTAGGTCTGTGAGAAGAGTGTTTGTGGAGTGCAGTGGCCTAAAGCCATGTTGTGTTGGAGCTAGGGGTAGGTCGGGTGTAATTAGTTGTAATACTAGGCGTTCCATGACTTTGGAGGGGGAGCAAAGGAGTGTGATGGGGCGGTGCGAGGAGGGTAGCGTGGGGTCTTTGTTGGGTTTGGGGTTTGGGGAATGTGATGATGATACCATGCTTCCATATGTCTGGTATTGTGTTGTGTGAATAGCTGTAGTTGATATGTTAGTGAGTGCTTGTATGCCTTGTGGTCCCAGATGTCTGAGGTGTATGTTGCTTATGTTGTCCAGGCCACCAGCAGGTGAGTGCTTAGATTGTTGATGATATACTTTGTCTGGTGATTGGTGAAGGGTGTATAGTCAGGGTCTGTGGGGAATTGTCTCTTACGTCGGATGACACGTCGGTCGTCTTTGTGAGGTTTTAGGTGGCTGACATGTGAGAAGTGATTGATGAGAGTGTTTGCTTGTTGTTTACATGAAGGAGTAGAGTCTGTTGTGTTGTGATTGTGTTGTGTTGCTGTTGGAAAGTGTGATGCTGTTTAGTGTTTTGTAGAGTTTTTTCGGGTTTGTTTTGTGATCAAGTGTTTGTAGGAAGTTATTCCAATTTAGTTTTTGTTCTTGTATTTTGTTGTTAGTTTGGGTGTTGAGTGCTTGAATTTGTTGTGTGATGCCTTGTGTGTGGGGTGCTGGGGAGTGTTTCAGTGTGTCGCGTTGTCTGATGAGGTTTTGAATTTCTGGTGTGAAGTTGGGGTTGTGTCTTTTTCTGTTACCTCTTGGAATGTGTTTCTTGTGAGCGTTTTGGATAGTTTTATTGAGTATGTGTACAGCATTGTTGATGTTAGTGATGGGTGTACTGTTTAGAGTTGTGAAGTGTTGTTCGGTCTCATTTGTAAATGCTTCCCAGTTAGCTCTTTTATAATTGGTGTATGTGTGTTTGTGGCTAGCTGGGGTGAGTCTGGTTTTGGTGGTGATAATGATCGGGAGGTGGTCAGAGCCTAAGGTTCTGACCACCCTCCAGGATGTTGTGGGGGCGAGTTCTGGGGAGCAAAAGGTGATGTCTGGAGATGATGGGTTATAGAGGGCTTGGTGAGGAATATGGGTATGTTGATGGATGTCGTTAAGGATGATGAGGTTTTCTGTTTGGTTTTGTAGTACCAGCCCTCTGTCTGTGTCGGGGTTGTCGACAAACCAGGCCGACGTCTTGGCGTTGAAGTCACCACCCAGGATGATGTGTGGGGTGTTTGTGATGTGTTGTAAGTGTGGTCTGTATTCATTTGGTACTGTAGGGGATGTTTGGGGAGGGATGTATGTGTTTATGATGGTTATGTTGGAGTGTTGCCAGTGCGTATTTTAATTGATTGTATTTCTGTTGTGTTATCATTTGGGGGGAGGAGGGATTTGGTTTGTACACTGGTTACTATGTATGATATTTCATTGTGTACCAGGGTAATGAGTCCACCGCCCCCGCCGACAGCCCGGTCTTGTCTGATGGTGGTGAAATTATGAAATGTGGGTGTTTTTTGTGATGTGCGGAGTTTTGTTTCTTGTAAGATGGCAATGTGTATGTTGTGTTGTTTGATGAAGTGTGAGAGTTCGTGTTTCTTTGTGTTAATGCCATCTATGTTCAATTGGAGAATGTTAATGTTATGTGCACGATGTATGTTGGGTGCTGCTGCACGAGGATGGGGTGGGGGTGAGGGAGGGGCTGGAGGTTGGGATGGGTGAGGTGGGGGTGGGGATTGGGGAGCAGGAGATGGGGCTGGGAATGGATTAGGATGGGGTGTGGTATGAGTTGAGGATGTGGATGGTATGGGGAGGTTAGGTGGGTTAGGGAGGAGAGGTGGACAGGTTTTAGGGGGGGGAGTGGATGATATGGAAAGGCTAGGTGGGTTGGGGAGGAGAGGTGGACGGGTTTTAGGCGAGGGATTTGACTGGGAGAGGGAGGGGCATGAGGAACAGGTCCAGGTGTTCGTGTAGTGTTTCTTGGAGGCAAGTGTTGTACAGGTGAAGTTGGTCCAGTTCCTGCATGCATTGCAGAGAACTGAACCCTTAGTGTGGCGACTCGAAGTGATGGGTTTTGAGCAAGTTGGACATATGTATGTGTACGTGGGTCCTGGGTTGCTCTCAATGTCTCCGGCTAGAAGAAGTCTTCGAGAAATGACAGCCGGAGAGTCATTTCTCGGTGTAGGAAAAACTGTGTGATGTGTGTGTGTGTGTGAGAGGTGTGGAAATTCTTGGCGCGACCGAAGCCGCTCCAAGGACCCGTGCCCCCAGGGAGGGGGCAGGGGATAGTTGTGACGGTTTGGCTCCCGAAACTGCTCCCCGCGGCCGGCATCCGGTTTGTCCTCCGCTGGTCATTGATCTTGTCTCCGGCTGTGGAGGGTCGGCAGCCATCCGCAGTTGGCAGCTCCGGGAGGTGGTCCCACGGCGTAGACGCCGCCACATCAGGACCAGGTAAAATTAGTGCCTAAATGGCACAAGTTTTAAAATTGACAATGGGGCAAAAGTCTTAAAGCTGCCAAAGTTTTTGGCTGAGGAGGGACAAAAGTAAAGATGCTTACTTGCTCTTGTAGTTTTTAAGTTAATGTTAGTTTTAGCCTACTTAATTGGAACCTTGATAGTGTAATGCATATTGCGCGGAATTTCGATGAGAGTATCCGTGGTTAAGAGTCCTCGGAGTGCCACATGTATTTGTTGATTTCATTAATTGAGTTTAGATGTGAAGTTGGTTGGTGTAAAAAACAAGTCAATTGATTTTAGCTACTTTAGGACGATTTTGTAGTTGTGGATGTTAGTGGTAAAGAAATTTAGCAAATTTTTACTGAATAGGCTAATATTTTCAGTCTAAAAGCTTAGGATAGGAAATTGCATTGAATCCATATATATAAAACTAAAACATTTCTACTCTTATTACAGTGCACAAAGACCTTGGCAGATTTAATCTACAGTCAACGAATCTACAGTTGGCGAGAATCTTCAGTCAACCCTGATGAACTCTTATCGGACTAATATACAGTATATTTGGTTAGTATTTTGTGGTATTTGGTATTTTAAGTTTAGCAGTCCTTGTTCAGTGGCAGACTCAAGACAGAGCCCGAATAGGGTCAACATACGGTAACTGAAAACACTGAAGGAACTTTAAATAAAAAAAACTAATGGGCTGAATGTGTTAAAATCTTAAAGTAATGGGGCTAAACACGAGAAGGTGGACCAGAAAAATGGCTAATCTTAAATGTTTAAATTTTGTAATCTAAAGATGGCAGGTTCCTCTTAAATGTTAATCTATTGTTCACCAGGTATAAAAACTTTGCGTGAATGGCACAAGTTATACAATTGATAATGGAGCAAAAGCCTTAAACCTTTGAATACCAGTGAAGTGTTATATTTTATTTATCTATTTATTGCTGGATGCCTTACTCCCCTAAATGTGGGTGGCCATACACAGAATGCCCACAAGCAGACCTATCCCCAGTAAGAGGGACAACCTGAGCCAGTTTACTGAAGGACTTTCAGGATTGAGTACTGTACTCAATTTATGGTCTGTCCGACCATGAGGCCCTGTATGTATATTTTCAGCACTATTTTTCTAGTGGTGTGTGGCTAGTCCATCCACTAACCTGCCCTACCCTTAGGTAAGCAGTACAGATTTTTATCAGGTTTACTCCCCTAGACTGGTTGTTGTTGTTGTTCGCCAGGCTGTCTGGCCGAACAGCCCCAAGGTCCCGAGCAAGGCCAAGGCCATAAATGAGCGCCGCCACAAAACCCTCCCTGCTTACCACTAACAAAGCCTGGGTGACCGAAGCCAGTCCAAGGCAGGGAGCTGAGGAGGGTGAGGAAACGCCCGGGAAACCAAAGCCCCACCCAAGGCCCTGTGCCCTTCAGCAATAGGAAGGGAAAGTTGAGGGGCAAGGGAAAAATGTGACGCTTTGGCTCCCAATCTGCCAACTTCTAGGTTGGCAGTAGGGAGGTCAATCCACGGAAAAGACGCCACCACTTGAGATCTAGAAGATATATAAGTAAAAGGAACAGTCAGAGTAAGCTATGGGTATATGGCAGAGATCGCTCAGTTCACACTCTTGATAGACCAGCCATCACCACATGACTAGAACCCAATCCTCTCAGCATCGCTAGGAAAGGCCCTAGAAAGCCGCCTTTGGCAGGGGGATAGCTCCCCTATTTCAACTCCTTTCGGGGTTGGGCACCCGCCTCCCTAGACTGGTTGCCAACCAAGGCTGAAGAGTCCCCATCGCACCCATATTATATTTTATACTAGCTATATTTAGAAAATTATACAGCTTGGGAAGGATCTGTGGAAATAGTTTGAAGCTTTATGTTAGAAGAGTTTCCTAAGATTAACCCCTACACCCCGGAAGGGCTCTTTAACACGCCCATAAAAACCTCGGCCCGCACAACCCGGAATGGCTCTGAACGCCCATTGCTTGCGTGAGTGCTTTCGAATGCCACGCGTAAATTTTTGGTATCGTGTGAGGGTAGGTGGCGCCACCAGGACGTAAACTACGCCACAGCATCAGTATCTACCCCGACGCCATCATGGATAGTACGCCAAATAGTGATTCCGCTGTGTCCGATACCGGTGCTTCCATACGACGCCCCATGCTAGTTGCCTTACCCCGACCTCACGCCTAAATGTGTTATCTCCCGGAGTATTGAGACGACATTGAGACTTTATGAGCGTGCTGATGCCAAGCATAATGTTGATGATGAAGCAGCAGTCACTCCAGTAATTATAATCGATTGATTATGGCGATGAGAGTGACAAAGAAGAGCAATTCCTGGGATTTGCGAGAGAACATGCGTGATGAAGGTGATGTACCAGTTTTTGAGGAAAGCTGGTTTACCTACACACGGGAACTTGGAGATGGGAGAGTTCAAGGTCACTCACCAAAATTTCGCATGAGGGACCACCCCAAGCCCTTCGCCAGCTAAATCGCCTTTCAAGCAACATATATTAAGCAATCAAATTGAAAAGGCGGCCACGGGCAGCTAGGGAACAAGACCAAAAAATTGGTGAGGATGAGGCTGTGAGTGAGGGTGAGCGTGGTGACGTCTTCTCGCCCGCCATTGTCTCCCTTATCTACCCACGCCACCCAAGATGACCCGGCTGACCCGGGTGCCCCGCATTCTTCCCACCACCCCCACCACTGCCAAGGGTTGAAGAACCCCCACTTTCGGCCTATTTGCCTCCTAGGTCCCCCGACAGGAGACATACTGCTGCCGAAAGGGAAAGGCAGCAAATATGCCAAAAAAGGAAAGAAAAGTAAGCGAGTTTTGTTCGAGGCTCCCGCGGCGTCCACCCCATGCCGCCCCAGTCATACGCCCCCGAAGCTTTCCCCACGGTCCTCCCCACCTCTCCAGCCGGTCAACATATGTTCCTGACTAAGTCCTTGAGCTCGCATCACAAATACCTGGGCCTAGTGACAGTGAAGCATTGCTTTCTGTCACTCGTAGCAGGCCAAGGAGCCCAGGACCTCGGGGGACATAGCCTCACCTGCCACTCCTTCCCCACCCGCCCACCCGCACGCCGCCCACAGCATCACATTTCCCCGCCAGATTATGTGGGCCACTGATGATGAAGGGCACCTCTCTCTGAAGACTCTGGCCATAATTACATAGGTACACCGTCAGGGCAAGATGACACTCTGACGATGACTATATGGACATCGACGACCCTCGACCCATCCGCTTGGCCCGGCGTCGTGCTGCCCGTCGTGCTGGCCACCGCCCTCGCCGCCCTAGGGCGCGCGCCTCCCGAGTTGGCCGTGGGGCGTGCTGGGCCCACAGCTGGAGCTCCTCGTCAGCGTAGAGCAAGACCCATTCTAACGTTTTCAGTGGCAAGACGTAGTGCATGGGGATGGATACAAACCCTGATGTGCCAGCTTTTTGATGAGGTTACTGGAGGGTTCAGGCATACCCCCAATTTCCTGCAGGCCCCAATGCTCCACCACACAAACTATTGAGGCCTTCTTTGATGAGGAGGTGGTAGGTGGATGTTGTCCAAAAGACAAATAAGTAGCACCAATTCCAGGTCCAACTTTTTGGCAAGGTGACCAAGGGCCACATGAGGCAGTGGACCCCAGTGACTCATAAAGAGTTTCATGGTGTTCCTGGCACTCACCCATGCTAATGCCTCATGTCAAGAGCATAGGTTGCCTGACTATTGGATCACCACCATGATCTCATATCCACCCCTGCCTTCGGAAAATATATGTCTCGTGACCGGTAACCTTGATATCCTAGCAGCGCTCCATCTTGTCACCAACAGCCGACGTCCACCTCGGTGACAAGCTGTGGAAGATTAGACGTTGATACGATGATGCGAGAACGCTTCACCTCCTACTTCAAGCCCTTCCGCAAGGTCGTCATTGAGAGGTCTCTTGTGCTGTTCCGGGGAAAACTCAGCTTCCGGCAGTACATCCCCTCAAAAAGACATCGCTTTGGCATAAAAATTCTTTGTGCTGTGCGACTGCCAAACTGGCTATGTCCTGGACTTCCTGGTCGACAGCGGAAGGAAGGGGACGAGCTTGTGACCCCCTCATTGGCTTTGGCGGAGCAGTGGTGCAAAGCCATGATGGACCGCTACTTTCACAAGAATCACGTCCTCTAACACGGACCAATTACTACACATCCCCCACTCTCTCAAGTACCTGCATGAGCGCAAGACGGGGACTGGTAGGCCCAGTACGAGGGAAAGGAAGGGCATGCCACCTTTCCCTCCAAAGACCAAAAAAGGTGATGTGTTCAGAAGAAGGTCGGGGTGCCATTCTGGCCTATCCACATGGCACGACCACAGAAAAAGGTCAACCTCCTGAGCACCATCCACAGGGGTGATGATAATATATGGCAAAGGTGGCTGTAAAGACCGCCGCACCCAAGGCCAGGGTTGACAGCCGATGCTGTCCTGGACTACAACATCAACATGAGGGTGGGGCTGGTGGACATCCGACATGCAGATAGGCTTCATTGACTGCCTGCGTACCTCGTGCAGATGGTACAAAAAGTTCTTTCTGCATATGTGGACAATGTCAGTTCTGAATGCCTACATATAATACAAACGCTCCGGAAGTGTGAACACACCCATGAAGTTCAATAGCCTGCGGAGTGCCAAAAGCAGGTTGTTGACGGAGCTGCCCCCCTGGAGAAGTATGGTACGCCACAGAGGCAGTGGCACATCCTGGCCCGCCGTTACTGACCGCTGGCAGTGTGCATATTACATGAATGGGCACAGGCTTGGTTTGCCTCAGAATGAATCAGGAAGAACGCAGCAGAAGCGGTGCCATGTCTGCTACAACACAGGCTGAGGGCGAGCGTCATGTGGGAGTGGATAAAAAACACCATGGAGTGTGTGGGAGCAAGGTGGCACTCTGATAGGTTGCTTCTTTTGATTACCACTCCAAGCAAGAATTCTAATAAGAACATAAAAAAAGTGCCAAAGAAAATGACAATATGTACAGTAATAATATGTAGGCAAAAAGTGGAAGAAAACCAATTTATTGTTATACAAAAGTCCACTATTTGAGAAAATTGAATACAATACAATTACACCATAATAATATGTGAAAGTGCACATATGTATATACCAAGTGGACATTCATATGGTTAGAACCAATATAAATATATATTAAATCAGTGAAAAAAGACACAATAAATTGTAAATAAAACGTTTAAGCGATAATAAAAAGTGAAAGTGACACAAGACCTAATATTTGATGGCCAAAGTAATAATAAACCACCAACACCCGAATAATCAGTGCCTAATACAACAATAACCTACACAATATACTACTAATAAAAAATGTACGGGATGGAAAACAGAGCATTATCAGTGACAGTGACAGACCTCTTAAAGGCTCCTCATCAATGTTGACGACAGGGGGAGGGCTAAGTCCTTGATGGCCACAAACGAAGTATAATGTTCTGTCCTCCACAACACATACACACATCCTACCGATTAATAATAATCAGTGGTAGTATCGAGTGAAAATGAGCCATACAGTGACAGTGTGTGAAAATAATAAAGAACATACTTTATATAATTGGCCTCAAAAAAACTATAAAAATATCAATCAAACATCACATTCTCAATATCAAACACTAAAAATCGTCTAAGGGAGAATGAACACTTTGGCGCGTACGAGCGCTAGGGTGTGTCGTAGCCGTGGCCGGGAAGTGCCACGCAGGATCCATTAGGAAGAATTTGTTATTCCGCCGAAAACAGCACTCGTCTTCCCGCGCGCAACTATCGAACCAAATGCTTCCATAGGCACCCATGAGGGGCTAGAAATACTACTACGCAACGCCATTCTCAATACAAAGGGATAGGGTTGTGGAACATTTTTTTCTTTTTATTCATATTACATGCCATATTCATTGAATTACAGAGGAGTTACATAGCCCAAACAATCGTCAAAACACCCGGTACCCTGCAGCACATTCGCGAGCTATAGTCGCCCGGCGGCTTGGAGGGTTTAGCTATATTAGTAAGAATATTATCTAAGCTTGGATGAATCTGAGGTAAGGATTGGTGAATTAAAATATGAAACTATTTAAAACATGAAAATTTAAAACAACCCAAAACTCAAAAGTTGCTGTTCAAGCAATATCAATAGAACTAAAGATTAAAAAAATATTGAAACTAAAAACACTCGAAAGCAAAAATTTGGAAAAATTGGCATTTTAATCTTATCGGAATTAACGACTTTGAAAACAATTTAGTCGGCTGGGAATGAACTTTAGTACAGTACGTTGGATACAAAACTAACCTTACTTACCAGCTAAGTATGTAATCCCATGTAAGCGGGGTACCGAAGTACATGGGATACTAAACTAACTCTTCCGCTTCTTCTTAGCTGGTACGTTAGGTATCTTTAGCTTGACCAGTACATCGTGTGAAAAGGACTAACCTTAAGCTTAACATGTGCATAATTAGCGCTTACAGTGTAGTATCGCTTACCATGTATCCGAGTAGTGTGTAGGATAAAAACTCTAAACCTTAACCAACCTTTTTGTATATATTTCTATATTACGCAGATCTGCCGAAGCTAAAACTTAATGGAAGCTACAGGTGGTATACAATGCAACTAACCTAATTCTGGTCGCGACTTAAAAGAACCCAACATAGAAGAGTGATCGTATTATTTTTTAAGTCTGCTTGAATAATATGTGTCCAGTATTTCCTATTTACTACGACCACATTCCACATTTTTTTTATAATTTGTTTCTATCATTTATTGAAAAGTGTATGTGTGGGGAACAGCTTAAGTGTGCCACTTCTATCTATTGCCAGATTCCCTGAAGTGGTGGCCACGAATGAATCTCTTCAATGTACTGATCCTGTCGGTCGGCTCTTCTCCGGTAGTGTGTTGGCCGAGACTTGTGTTGATGGACTCTGCCTCTGTGTCTGTATCTGCCCTACATCTGACTTCTGCCCTCAATGGTGCACCGTCGAGTTGTAAGTTGTCAATTTGTAAATTTTCTTTTGCCACATTCAGTTGAAAACAAAAATTATATTTCTGTGTATATAAATAACTTCATTTTTCTTTGCTAACTCTCCATAAAGCTTTAAAAATTCTCCAAAGACTCTCTTAGAGGTGAACTTATGAAATTTTCATTAGAAAAATGCCCCATCTTAGGGCAGGTTCCTCCTAAAATTGCAGTCGCTATTGCACAAAAGGTCTCTCAAAGTCGCCGTAGTTCTGGGGCAGATACTTTTAAATCTAAACACTAATGGAGCTAAGATATTATAGTTTCAACATCTATTTTGATACTGTTGGTCTATTTACTGAGGTTTGTCAAAGTTTTGGTTTCTTTATTTTGAAAGTTTTAAAATTCTAATGGGGATAAGGAAGTCTAGAAAGAAAAAACAAATGTGGTGGATGCAGAGTTATTGACCTGGTTTGTGGATGCAGTGGTGTGGTGGACGCAGTTGTGGCCTGGTGTAGTTGGTGGATGCAGTGTTGTGTGGTGGACGCAGTTGTGGCCTGATGGTGGTGTGGTGGACGCAGAGTTGTTGGCCTGATGGTGGTGTGGTGGACGCAGAGTTGTGGCCTGGTGTAGTGTGGTGGACGATGCAGTGTTGTGTGGTGGACACAGTTGGGGCCTGATGGTGTGTGGACGCAGTTGTGGCCTGATGGTGTGGTGGATGCAGATTTATGGCCTGGTGTAGTGTGGTGGACGATGCAGTGTTGTGTGGTGGACGCAGTTGTGGCCTGATGGCCTGATGGTGTGGTGGATGCAGAGTTTTGCCCTGGTGGTGGATGCAGTGTTGTGGTGTGGTGGACGCAGAGTTGTGGCCTGGTGTTGTGTGGTGGAAGACTCGGTGTTGTGGACGCAGTTGTTTGCTGTTCCCCAAGCTGCCTGGCCGAACAGCCCCAAGGCCCCGAGCAATTCCAAGGCCACAACCGAGTGCCCCCACAGAACCCTCCCCACCGACCACAATAAAGCCTGGGTGACCGAAGCCACTCCATGGCGGGGAGCTGAGGAGGGTGCGGAAATGCCCGGGAAACCAAAGCCCAACCCAGGGCCCTGTGCCCCTCAGCAATTATGAAGAGAAAGTTGAGGGGCAAAGGACGCAGTTGTGGCCTGATGGTGTGGTGGACGCAGAGTTTTGCCCTGATGGTGGATGCAGTGTTTGTGTGTGGACGTAGTGTGGCATGGCCTGATGGTGTGGTGGATGCAGTGTTTTTGGCCTGGTGGTGGATGCAGTGTGGTGGACGCCAGTTCTGGCCTCCTGATGGAGCGTCTGTGATGGCGACTAACGTTTCCGTTGAACCACTCTACAGGACTAATATTCGGTTAGTATGTTGAAGTTTGTTTTAAGTTTAACCAATTTTTGAGTTTTGGAAGTTTGTGGTAAAGAAATGTGGCTCAAAATGCCTGAATAGGCAAATATAATACACAGTAAAAGCTTGGCATACAAAATTCCATAATGTTGAGCAGTACAGTACTTTAAAAGTAGACCAAATTGATAAAAAAACTTAAGCTATCTGCAAAACTGTGCACAAAAGTCTTATACCTCGTATTTATAAAATATTATTTTAAGGAAACCGATTAACTTGCTCATGTAGTAATGTACACCCTATGTGGTGGATTGTGTTCTTTTATTTAATAATTTTCATTTAGTAAGCGTTGTTTCCACATAGCGATTTGATAATTTAATCTGACTTTATATTGACCTTGTCCCAATTTTGGTTTGTTTAGTTTGCAAGTTTTACATTGTAATTTAAAGGTTGTTTCCACAGTGATTTGATTAGTTGTTTTGTCTTTTTGTTGTGTTGGTATAAGTTTTTGATTTGTTTATTTTGAAAGTTTTAAATTCTAAAATATAAATCCAAATGCCATAATCCTTGGAAGTAACTTAATTATTTGTGTTCCTCTTCTTGCAGAGTACGGTGACCTTGGGAATCTTATCTTAAATTGACAAGAGGCAGAGCGTTGTGGCTTGACATGTTTTGTATGGATTGTCTGGAATGGTGGTGGAATTACGGAAGGAGCCTCTTTGTTTTGGATACAGTGTAGGATGCATGCATGGTATTCGGACTCTATGTGGACCCCCTGATGTACCGCTCTACAGGACAACTCTATGTGGACCCCCTGATGTACCGCTCTACAGGACAACTCTATGTGGACCCCCTGATGTACCGCTCTACAGGACAACTCTATGTGGACCCCCTGATGTACCGCTCTACAGGACAACTCTATGTGGACCCCCTGATGTACCGCTCTACAGGACAACTCTATGTGGACCCCCTGATGTACCGCTCTACAGGACAACTCTATGTGGACCCCCTGATGAACCGCTCTACAGGTCAACTCTATGTGGACCCCCTGATGTACCGCTCTACAGGACCACTCTATGTGGACCCCCTGATGTACCGCTCTACAGAACTCTATGTGGACCCCCTGATGTACCGCTCTACAGGACAACTAATCGGTTAGTATTTTGATGAGTTTGGTATTTTAACCCTTTCACGCATATATGACTCAGAGGTTGCCAGATTAGCAATAAGAAATAGTTCTCTCACTCTTATAATAAACTCTAAAATTAGTTTTCTGGCCACAGTTAACTCAAAGACAACTGCAGAGGTTGAACTAACTAAAGGTTTCTAAATACCCCTGATGGTAACAAAGGCTTTAAAGTAATCCCCAATAGGCTCAAAATTGAGTCTTCTGTCTGAGAGAGTTAACTTAGGTGATACTTGTACAGTTGGCCACATAAGTTATGTTCCTGGTTATGATCTTGTATAAGATTGTAAAATAAGTGCATTGAGTAGTAATTTACACCCTATTTGGATAGACAAAAGCACTTCACTATATTGCGATGTGAAGACGCTTGCAAAAATTTATAAATAAAAACACAATCCACCACGTAGTACAGTCGCGCTAGTAGGTGATGTCTCTGCACCAGGTATGTTTTGATCAACAAGTGGTATCGGCAATATCTAAGCTTCATTTTGTCATGTAGAGTGAAATATACAAATGTTCCTACACTTACCCACCCTATTTAACATCTGACCCATTAATACAGCACAGAGCAAGCTAAAGTTAATGACCGCTGTGGCATGACTTATTAGCGCGACAGTACATTACTACATGAGCAACAAATTGGAGTATAAAATCTTAGGCTAGGAAATGGCACTGAATCCATATAACTAATATATTTTTTTCTACTTGTATTACAGCGCAAGAAGACCTAGGAGGATCGTTGAAGATGATATTCTATGGACTACCCGGTACTACTACTACTAGACAAGACTACTATTCTCTTCAATGGACTGGTACTACTACAAGACTGGACTAATATTCTCTGCAGTAGACTACTATTAGCTTCAATGGAGTAAACTACCACTACTTCCCTACAATACTACTATACAACCGGTTAGTATTTTGTTTATTTTAAGTTTAGCAGTCTTTGTACAGATGTCCCACAAAGTTATTCCTTGTGATTTTTTTTAGTTTTGATGGTGTAATGGGTAGTGTTTAAAATCTGTGGTAACTACAGTAGGTTCGAATCCTGGTGGATCACTTGCTTGGTTTCATTAATTTCTTTGAGAGGTGTTTGGTGTTGGAGTGAATTATTAACCCGTTGAGCCCCGGCTAGTTATAATATTTTGTTCACCCCAGTCCCAAGCCATTTTCACTTATTTTTTTTGTTTGCTAAAATGGAAGACAAGGATGAGAAATGAAAAAAAAAAAAAAAAAAATCACCTCTGACATTTTTTTTTTGGGGGGGGTGAGGGGAGGGGGGGGAGCTGCAAAAAAATTTGTTGAGCCAAAATGGAAGAGAATGGTGAGAAATGAAGACACAAATAAAAAAAAACTCATTTCGGTCATTTGGGGGGGGGGGGGTTTCAATAGTTCGTCTCCCCCGCATGACCACCCGCCCGGGAGCACTAGGGTAAAAAACTGAGTATGGCATTGTACGGCATACATCCTAAGGAGTATCTCACATAAATCTCAAGCCTCTAGCTCCCATACGACCGGAGTAATGAAGGTTCAAAGTGGCGGTGAACTAGGGGTGTAAACTATCCCCACTAAGCCCACCACCACCAGCCGCGCGGCTCTCTCGGCCCACTCACACCTACTGGCCCGGCTCCCACACACACTACGGTACTGCCCCCTCCTATTCTCCCGCCATTTCCTACCTTACGAGCCACGTAAGTGTTTTTTATATGTCGGACGCACGTGATGCGTCGCTGGGAGTTGGTGATCAAAGCTTGCCGACGCAACACGTGCGACGCTGGGTCTCTGCGGGTTAAAGAAATTATCAGTTTACTATTCATCTTTATAGCATAAATACGCGGAATTTTGGTGAGGGTATCCTAGGTTCGAATCCTTGGAGTGCCACAAGTTGGTTGGTGAAAAAATATGAATAAAGAGTTGAGTAATCTTCAGAGTTAAGTACTGTACAGTACTGCATAATAAATCTGAATGTGCACATAAAATTTCAATGTATAAGATCACATAGGACCAGAAGTTATTTGGGCAACTGTACAAACTGTATTGTAAATGGAGTTGTTAGTTTAATGTAAAATAGAAAGTTCAGTGAAAGTAAAAGTATTAAAGTTTGATTAATATTTGGTGTAATCGTAGTTTTAAATGTTGATTACCCCTTGAGACTCATGATGCAGAGGTTGCCAGATTAGCAATGAGAAATAGCTCTTATAATTACCTCTCTAAAATTAATTTTCTGCTCACAGCTAACTCAAAGACAACTGCAGAGGGTGAAGTAACTAAACTAAAGGTTTCTAAATACCCCTGATGGTAATAAAGGCTTTAAAGTATCCCTAATAGGCTCAAAATCGCGTCGCATGGCGGAGAGGGTTAAGAAAATATATATATAGTTTGCTCCCTAGACCTTGAAACTTTAAAATACACCCTAAGACTAACTAAAAAAAAAAAATAATAATAAAAAGGTTTTGTTTCTATGTACAGTACAGTCAGTTCCCCATATCCGCGCTCCATACATTCGCGATGCTGCTTATCCACGGACACTCCTAAATATCCCATTACTAGTCATCCGCGCAAAAAAACTGCAAAATACCAGCTATTCACAGATTTGAATTGGGCGGGTCGGTGTGCATCCCGATTCTTGCTTTGGTCGGCCATCTTGCATTCTTGCGTGAAGTCAACACAGCGTTCCAGCTGAGGCAGCAGTTTACAGACCAGTGTTGGAAAAGTTGAAAAATACTTGTTTACAAGCTTTTTTCTGCACGAACCTCTTATCTCTCGCATTTTATTAGGGCCTTTAGAGCATTCAGTGATAGGGACAGTGGGCCTGATGGTAATCATGATGGAAATAAATGCCCGGGACCATAAAAACAGAGAGCAAGCGTACCGACGCTGTCGGACGAAAGCAGGCAAATTATGGCGATGCGTAAGGCTAGCCTAGGCCTAATGACTGATTTGAAATAAAGTTTGTGTGGCAAGTTATCTCTTCATAATATGTATTAATAAGTATTCTCTTCAAATAATATGTAGGTCAAAATAATGGTTTGAGGGTCCAAGATGGCCGGGTCAGGTACGAGCTAAGCTATTTCCCATTGAAACCTATGTTAAATACACAACACGTATCCGCGTTTTCAAGTATCCGCGGACCGCAGTCGGTACCAGTAAGGCGCGGTACGGGGAACAGACTGTATATATGGCCGGTTCCCCCTAAAAGTCCCTATTGGCCGACAGGGAAGCTGGCTAAATGGCACAATGAGTCTTCATATTGACTATGGGGTAAAAGGTCTTAAAATTGCCTAAGTAATGGGGCTATTCATGAGAGAAAAGTCTAAATTCTAAAGTTGGGTTTTTTTTTTTTTTTTTTTTTACATAAGAGTTGAGTAGATAGTATTTAGTCTTTATAATAATAGTAATGTATACCAGTACCCTGTTTATTATAGGTAGGATATAAATTGTTTTATCTATCTAGTTACTGTACCATTCCCCTTCTATCTATTCTATAATTATTTTAGTTTTATTGAGAGTTGTATTGTCTGTAATTCAAAAAGGGCTAGAGCAAAATAATGAGCTTTAAATTTGTACCCCTTCCCTGGCTGATGGTTTTCCAAATAGTAGCCTATAATTATAGATGTTAATGTTCAAGATGTTCTGCATAGTTGTTTGGAATCCGGTATGTGTCTGTTAATTTCATTAATCGATTTTAGGAGTTGTTGTTCCCCAAGCTGCCTGGCCGAACGGCCCCGAGCAAGGCCAAGTCCATAACCGAGCGCCCCCACAGAACCTCCCTGCCGATCACAATAAAGCCTGGGTGACCGAAGCCACTCCATGGCTGGGAGCCGAGGAGGGTGCGGAAACGCCCAGGAAACCAAAGCCCCACCCAGGGCTCTGTGCCCCTCAGCAATTATGAAGAGAAAGTTGAGGGGCAAAGGAAAAATGTGACGCTTTGGCTTCCAATTTTGGTAGATTGGGATCCACGGAAGAGACGCAGTCACTTGAGATCTAGAAAATATATAAATAAAAGGAACAGTCAGAGTAAGCTATGGGTATGGCAGAGATCGCTCAGTTCTCACTCTGATAGAGCAGCCCATCACCGATTTTAGGAGTAGAGTTGGTTGGTGGAGAGAACATAATAATAGGTTATTATAGCTACCGGTATAATTTGACTTATTGTTTTGGAGCTATAGATGTTGATGGTAAAGAATTAAGTCACTTTTAATGAAAATCATTATTTTAGAGTACAGGTAAAAGCTTTGGGTAGGAATTTTTTTCCTTTAATTTGAACGGTAACTTTTGAGCTATCTGTTAATTTTAACTCTTTAAAATTAATAATTATCGAAATTCCCTAAACAAAATAAGTGAAAAACATGCATTTAAATTGATAGGAAATTATTATTTTAAAACAGTTGTGATCAGACTATACGTGCCGATCTCAAATCCAAAAAATTGAAAAGTGGAGCAGCCCTTAACAGGGTTGCCTGGAACGCCGCCATTAGGACAAGAGCCTGAAACTGCACGTATGTGTGGAGCATTCAGTCTTAAAATTTGATGCATGTATATCCACATCTGTATAGCATGGAATCCACTAACCTTTGTCTACGCTTTACAGCACGAGGAGCGTACAGCCGACCAAGAGCTTCCCAACGTCTCAAGATTATTTCAAGCTAAACGTCTGAAGATTAACGTCGTTAGGATCTCCAATCGTCTATCTTCAATCCTCTACTTCAACTCTCCACACACATCGCTTGTGTTCAATAAGGTTCGTGAAGTTAGATAGGATATATTTATGTTATGTTGGATTTGTTGGTTGTAAATTAACGTCTTGTTGAAATTAGGCAGTTGGTTAAGAATGATCCGCTCCCCCCTCCCCTCCCCTCCTTCCCCTTAATAAACTAAGTAATAATACTGTATAGATAAATATATAGTTAATTAATGTTAAAACTTTAAAAATAATCAAACTAAAACTGGAACAAATTGAAATTAAAGTTGTTGTTGTTGTTGTAAAATTATTAATAGAAATCGCGATAGAAATCACGCTAAATATAAAATGGAAAATTAAAACTATAAATTAATCTATGAAATTAAGAGTAAATGCTCACTAAAGTAATATTAAAATTGCTGGATAGTTTTGTATAGAATTGGACTAGTTTCTGGCAAAGTAAAAGTCGACAATATAATTAATCTCTATCTAAAGTGGGCAATCCAGCAAACTTTAAGTATGGATACTTTGTACAGCAATTAAAATCTATAGCCTAACCTTGAAAGTAAGTACTGTTCAAATTAATAAAAGTAACTTTAAAATCTAAAATTATCGAAGCGCACTAACAAAAAAAAAAATTAAAAATTAATTTAAAATTATCAGAATTTAAGCTTTGAAAAGCATAAACTTCTAATGTGAAATAAAATGACTGGACTGAATTACAATGTTTCTTTTAAATCTTCGGCATTGCTTTAGCAAGTAAATTGTATATATAAAACTTTAGAAGTTACTGTTCAAATTAATATAACTTTAAAATTTAAAATAATAGAAACCCCACCTTCTATATGTGGAAAAACTCATTAATATTTATCGGAATTAACTTTTAAAACTACAAAGCTATAAAATAATTAAATTAAATGAGCGTGCACTGAATTAGAATATATTGCTTTTAAAATCGGTTACCTAAATGTCGCTATTGCATTAGCAAATTAACGGTTTTAAAGTAATATCTGGTCCCACAGTACTCCACCGTTTCACGCATTTATGACGCAGAGGTTGCCAGATTAGCAATAAGAAATAGTTCGGTTATAATTACCTCTCCAAAATTAGTTTTCTGGCCACAGCTAACTCAAAGACAACTGCAGAGGTTGAAGTAACTAAACTAAAGGTTTCTAAATACCCCTGATGGTAATAAAGGCTTTAAAGTATCCCCAATAGGCTCAAAATCGCGTCATATGTCTGAGAGGGTTAATATAAGTTTAAAATTTAAAATAATAGAAACTCTACCTTATATACCGGTACTGTATGTGGTAAAACTCATTAAAATTTATCGGAAATTAAACTTAAAACTACGAAGCTATAGAATAATTAAATAAAATGAGCGTGCACTGAATTAGAATACAGTATATTTCATTTACAATCGGTTCCCTAAAACTTGGCCATCGCATTAGCAAATTAACAGTTAAAAGTAATACCTGGTCCCACAGTACATTATCTTTATCTATATACTCGGTCACCCTCCCCATTGTATTTATTATTACCTGGTCCCACAGTACTTTATCTTTATCTATAACTCGGTCACCTTGTATTTAAGTCCCACAGTACTTTATCTATATCTATCCCATTGTATTTATTATTACCTGGTCCCACAGTACTTTATTTATCTATATACTCGGTCACTTCCCCATTGTATTTATTATTACCTGGTCCCACAGTACATTATCTTTATCTATATACTCGGTCACCTTCCCCATTGTATTTATTATTACCTGGTCCCCCACAGTACTTTATCTTATCTTTATACTCGGTCACCTTCCCCATTGTATTTATTATTAATATCTATAGAACGGCTTATTTATTTGCTAATTAAAATTGTAAACTTGCAAACTAAACGAACCAAAACTCTGACAGTCAATATAAAGTCAAAATAACTTCAAAATCGCTGTGGAGAAAACGCTTGCTAAAATGAATTAAGTTTATTTAACCAGACCACAGAGTCTAGAAAAAGACTCCCAGGGCTTAAAATAAAATCTAAGAAATATCTATAGAGCGGAGCGGCGTATTTAATTGCTTATTTTGTATTGCTTTGTTTGCTCTAGACCTCAATCAAGCTTAAAATAAAGCACTCTTTGTGCATTTTTAGATAGAAAAATTTCTTGGTTTGCTCTGCAGACTTTCAATCCACCTTACAAAAAAAAAATGTTTTGATAGAAAAAATTTGATTTGCTCTAGACTTCAATCAAGCTTAAAAAGTACCCTTCATACATATTTTGATAGAAAATTGTCCATACTATAATATTTTAGTATATGCTCTGCCTACAAAGACTCTGTACATGTTCGAGAAAGTATCCGCCGTTAGTACCTTGAAGGGACCGCGGCGAATATTAGTATTGATGTTGAAAGTGACGGTCTGTCCTGTAGCGCCCTGAATCCCCCCTCCCCCTCCCCCATTTCTATTACAACCTCTAAATCCAGCCTAATGTGATATATCCTCTATAAACATGAATGTAGCCAAATGATATGCTTACAGGGTAAACTTTAAAATGATATCCCGGTGGAACAAGTAGGATACTATTAACGATGTGTGATAGTGATGGAAGAATAGGTACGGTTACGAAGGATTGTAATATTTTGGCATGATTTGATAGCGTAATACTTAAACTAGGACCTTTCATGTTAATTGTCTTGATAGCATAAATGTCCGGAATATTGGTGTGAGTATCCTAGGTTAGAGTCCTTGGAGAGTCTCGTGTATTTGTCGATTTGAGTTTAGAAGTAAAGTTTTGGTGAAAAAATATAAATTAATAAAAAATTCCTGTTGACCTCAAAGGTTTAAATACATACTAAAGACACTCAAAATAAATTGGTGCCTTTTTCGGTAGAAAAATGGCTCGGGCCAAAGGCCGATTTCTTCTAAATTACATAAAAAGTTATAAAAATGCCACACAAATGGGGCAAATGTAAGAAAGTTGAAGTATCATTAACTTTAATTATAATGTAAAAGTTGCAAAATAAACCAACAACTTAAAGGAACGCAGTAAAAAGACAAGACCACTAATCCAAATGGCTAAGTATTATATTTGATGCAGTTTTGACCACCATGTACTCCCTGCTGACGTATAGCTGGGTTAGGGTGGGTGCCCTAATGATCGGGGACTTCAGTGAATGGTTATCACAAATGTATAGAAAAGTGTTCACTAAATGTAAATCCAGACTGTAATTCCTGCTTTATTATAGTTTTCATTAAATTTTATTCAGTTTATCTATGGCATCAAAGCGTATTTGATTCGTACTGCTGTTTCCTAAGCTTAATAAAACTGTAAGGGTAGCTGTGATGAAAGTCAAATTAAAGTTATTTTAGATGATATCCGAATCTTGCCAAAAATTGAATCCTGTAACCAACTATCTACTAATCCAGAATGTGAATGGAGGAGTGCTTGAAGGGATCTGCCCCTTGTACAGTACTGCTACCCTGAAATGGGGATTGAATGCAGTAAGTTCGTTCACATATTGAATATTGGAACCGCGGAGCATATCTCTCGGGCGGGGGAGAATAGTTTTGGGTGGGTGGACTAACTTCAAAATTAAAGTAGAATTTGGTGTGACTATCCTAGGTTCGAGTCCTTGGAGTGCCACATGTATTTGTTGATTTCATTGAGTTTAGAAGTAAAGTTGTTGGTGTAATGGCTTAAGGTGCTTATGTTCTGGGTGTGGTGTCCCGGGTTCGAATCCCGGGAGGATCATATTTCTTACAGTTTCTTACAGTAGATCCTCTGGAAAAAGGCAAACTATGCCTGTGTATCCAGCTCAGTACCAGTACTTGCACTGCTGCGGTCGTTCACGGTGTTGGCGGCGGCGGTAGCAGACGCAACATTTTTACTATTCTGTATCTTTGCTTTATAATCAAACTTCAAATCTTGTCTTCCCCATGCTTTATCAAGATTACTTTCAAACTCCCTTATTGATTCGGAATCGACTACATACTGGGGCAGTGCATTCCACTCATTTACCACTCTATCACAAAATGAGTTCTTTGCCTTCTCAAGCCTATTTCTTTCTTTGTAAATTTTCTTAGATTGTCCTCTCGTTCTTGTTCCCTCCCGCATCAAGAAGATACCTTCACACACATCCTCATCGTACTTTCCTGACACTATCTTAAAAGTCTCTATCATATCCCCTCTCTTTCTCCTATATGCCAGTGTCGGAAGCCCCAGTGTCCTCAACCTCTGCTCATAGCCCGCGTTCTTCAACGTTGGTACCAGCTTGCTAGCTCTCCTCTGCACTTTCTCCACTGCTTCTATATCCTTTACCATATATGGAGCCCACACCTGGTTTGCATATTCCAGGTGCGGCCTAACCAGCGCTGTATATAGATTCCTGAGATTTCTTCGTCAAGTGACACAAATGTCCTCCTTATCAGCCCTACAATTCTATTGGCTTTGTTTATCTTTTCCGCTAAATGTTCTGAGAAATTTAACTTATTGTCTATCACTACTCCTATATCCTTTTCTGCACTCACTTCCTCCATCGCTTCATACATACTGTATCCTACCTTGTCTATCTTGCTGGTCCCAATCCGCATGTACTTGCATTTTTTTGGATGAAAAGGCATTAACCAATGCTCAGACCATCCCTTCATGCCCTCCACATCTCCTTGAAGCAAACCCATATCTTCCTTACTCCTCACTCTTCTATACAGTTTAGTGTCATCCGCATACAGGTATACCTCACTTCCATTAGTTATAACTTCAGGCAAGTCGTTGATAAATATACGAACAGCAGTGGTCCCAACACAGATCCCTGAGGTACCACACTTGTAAGTTCCCTCCACCCCGAGCCTATTCCATTCACCAGTACCCTCTGTCTCCGATCTTTCATCATATGATGCCATTAGTTTATTAAATTCTGGTTGTGGTGTCCCGGGTTGGAATCCCGGGAGGACCATATGCTTCATCATTTTATTAAAGTAAATTTGAGTTCTTGATAAGAATGGGGGTTACTTATTAGATTTATAAGTTGTATTTAAATGGGGTGGTACTTAGATTAGATTATTACTTTAATTTTATTGTTTTGTTAGTATATTCTGGGAGATAGGGGGTGGGGGTGGGATTATGCTAGGAAGGGTAACTTTAAATTTGTTTTTAGCTGTAGAACTTTTATTTTATTTGTTTTTTAGTATATTCCGGGCCCACGACTGCAGCCTGAAAACTAGTACAGTCATTCATAACAGTCTCCTGCTAGTACGCAACAAGGTTGTCAATAAGTAGTGATTCCGAACGTCAGGTCCTGCCCCCGAGGTGCCCGGGATATAGGGATGAACGGAAGAGAGCGAGAGTTTGTTTATGTTGGCAAAGCTTCGGGGTATTAATTGTTCCACTGGTATCATTTATATTCCTTCGGAAGCAATGTTTGGAGAGTCTTGGCTCCCTCGGTATTAAGATGCGCATAAAGTTCATTCGATCTTTATATAATTCTGTTTTAGGAAGGTCTTTGGCAACTCAAATCTACCCAATATATCTTAGTCTTGTGCATAATTCTTTAACGGTCTTTATAGCGTAATGCATAAATGTGCAGAGTTTTGTGTCTCCTAGGTTCGAGTCCTTGGAGTGCCACATGTTTTTCATTGAGTTTAGAAGTAAAGTTGGTTGGTGAAAAAAATATGAATCCATAGATCCTTCCTAAGGTGAATAAAAGCATCTAATGATCGAATAAACTGAACGCTTCCTAATCCTGAAGGTGTTATTAACTAAAAAGCATTTCCATCCTGGTGTTTTGGAAATATTTTAAGTTTGTAAGGGTTCTGTAAACATTGTTAACGGAGTAAATTTATACAAACCGAACTTGGCAAGGTAAAAGTGAATGGGAGAGCTTTGGTTACTGATTAGAGTTGCTTTCGTTGACTCAAGTTAAGGAAAGCAAATAATGTGCAGTATCCAAGCTTTAACCTAATTTATTTTACCGACGCTGATTTTAATGCACTATTGTAAGTTTTTGACTTTGCTCCATTGGTAAATAAAAGAAAATATGAGATGTGAATTGTATCTATACCATATAAGCCCATTATACATTTTGATATGCTGTTGTTCAATGGATAGGGTTAGGCTGAAAATAGAAATACACTTACCTAGTTGTAGTAGTGACTAGTTATAAATAGTAAAATATGCTAGGAATAAGTTTGGTAAAAGATCTGATAATGATTGGTTCTATATACTATAGTCTTAATGTTCTTTGAATTAGTCTGGCTTAGTATTAGAAATTTGAAAGTAAAACTTGCAAAAAGAAACCAAAAACACAAATACTGTATATGAAGACTAAGTACTTGTCAAAATAGCAATTAGCAATAAAGTTTGAAATAGTATAAAGCAAGAGCAATTTTGGCGTAAGTGAAACTCAATTCTAGTTTGTGAGACTAATGGCAAATAACTGAAATAAGTTTGCAGTCAATTATTGTATTTGATATGGTACTTACTCTCTTGAAGAATATACAGTACTATATATTATATAGTTGCAAATGCAGATCCCTAAGTGAAATGTTGGTATAAAACTTTTAAATTATAAATTAAATGTATAAGTAAAAGATTTACCTAATGGTGTACCTAGTGGTGTAATGAGGAAATTACCTGAAATAATTAAAAAATATTACGGGAACGGAAGCAAACTTTATTGTCTATTTATAACTTTAGATCCTTCCTAAGCTGAGTAAAGTGGATTAATGGTCTATAAATGTTGAAAAGTAGTTTAATAGGCTGGAAGGCTAAGAATTCAATAACAAATGTTAGCCTGAAGAAAGTAACTGTTGGTAATTTATATAAAGTTCAGTGAAGTCTAAGAATAGTGTAATCTATATAATTGGGGATGAAAATGTTGCTTTGATGCTCTGAGGAATTTGCCTATAAAATAAGATACCCTGGCTGACTTCCCAAATGCTAGAAATATTAGCTTTATTACTCTAGTACCGTACCAGTTATCTGAAAGTAATAATTTTGGCAGATTATTGTAGATTTCCGAAACTCTAATTGGTCATTGGGAATATATATGAGACCTATAGCTGTATTTAGGAGTGAGGATTGAAAAATAGTTATAAATTTTACGGTATATATCGTTAAAATACTTTGAATCGGAAGGTTACATTTGTGTTATTTTTGCTTATGCTCAAACTTAGTTATAGCTTATGAGAAGAGTAGTTTTTAACCCTTTACGAGCGGCCTATGCGGTTTATTTATATGTACCGCCTAGCGGGGTGTTTTTAGCCAAAATAGGGCTGTTTATGTGATCATTTTCATGCCTAAATAAGACCCAGAACGTAAAACAAGTATCTATCCCTGAAAGGGCATAAACAGAGCTTTCCAATGACACCATAACGATCCTTTTATGATGGCTAGTTTTCTTGCAATAACCGTGCAACGCGAGTGCAAAAAGCATGTAATTAGCCACTTTCCCGATACAATTCCGTATATAGCGAGTGAGAGAGGTAGGAGGGAGGTGAGATTCGTGTCAGTAGGTTCGCCGCGGTGGTCTGGAGCAGTCATACACTCGCTAGTCTCCTGCCACCACTTGTCTCTCTCTCTCAGCAACATTACGTGCTGAAATTGCCACTAGAGTTATGTCGAGCGCCGCCACATAGTCCAGCTTTATTTAACTCGACTTAAGTTGCGCGCCGACTTTTAGGGGTTAATACAGTACTGTACTATATGGTACTATAAGGATTATCTTTTATGGTACGAGGGAAGACTGATGGAGATAGTGATGCCTGGGTCTATAGTACAGTATGAAAGTTAGATTTTAGTTATAGGTATAATCAATAGGGTTTTAGTTCATAGTTTTATAGAATTACTACATTAGGTATAATTAATAGGCTTTTAGTTAGTTCATAGTTTTATTGAATGATTAGTAGGATTGGTATAAGTTTAGTTCATACTAGTTATACAAGGATTATTAAAGGGCTTATTTGTTATATTTATGATTTATGTATTTTTTGTCTGTTTAACATGGAGCTAAAATGTCCCTAACCCATAGTGTATTAATCCTTTTGGAATGCAATATAGTTTCCATATTCTGGCTTTTTGACAAATTTGAGCAGTTTAAGAGGGACGTTTGAGAGTGTAAAAGGCAATGACTAGATCAACCTTCTGACTCTCACAGGCCCTACCTAAGCTGAATAAATAATCCATTAGCCAGAATAAAGGAAGTAATTGTATACTGAAAGTTTAAGGTGCAAGTTCTGTTTGTATAGATGATTAAAGTTTACTTTTTGAGATGCAGTTGTAGATGATTCATAATTATTCTGATTGAGTTTTAATATTGACGACTTGAGACTTCAATAGAAAGAAATTCATAACAAAATATTGCTTGCAAAATAGACTTTGAAATTAAAGTAATTAAATGTATACACCCCATAGTTTGGGTTTGCCGACTTGAGACTGAGCCCGCACAGGGAGTTTAACATTCAAATAAATATAATTTGTGGAATATTTGAGCATTTGTCCAAAGACTGGAAATGTAAGTAATGAAATTGGGTATTTATGTATATACTCCGGCACATACCCCATAGCTGGGGTTGGCAGACTTGAGACAGAGCCCAAATGGAAATTAAAATTTAATTAAATCTTAGTGTTTGTCAAAATACTTTGCAATTAAAGTAATTAATTTGGGAATTTGTATATACTCAGGCACATATCCCATAGGTGGGGTGGCCAACTTGGGACAGCAGGAAAAATGCTATTTATATACTCAGGCCCAATTGCAATTTTCCAAAAAAAAAAAAAAATAGAATTACTAGAAATTTTGCAATATTTAGGTTTTCATTTTTCTATTGTCGACTCAAAGTTTGTCTTTTAATACTGGATATAGAAGTTATGCATATTTTTCTACAACTGCATAATACAGTAATGAAATCTTTAATGGAATGATGTTTTAGAATGTGCAATTGTTTTATATGTTTAAGCCTAATTAAGTATTGATTTATGAAGTCAATGTAATTCCCTCTGAAAATACAAGTCATGGTATATTTAAGAGGAAAATTATATATGCTTTCAAAATTATTCGGTTTTAACACCCTACACTCTTTGCTCAAGAGCTGGGGTAGGGTGGGTGTCCTGATTATCGGGGCCTTAATCAAATCGATACTTAAAATAATCTTTATATATACAAAAATGAAAATATATGAAGTAGAAATTATTTTACTTCATGTACTTTAGTAGATTTTGTCAAGGACTGTCTACTGGACATCACTAAGTTTGCAGCATTCTACAATTTATTCCGTTTGAGATCACTCCTTTAGCCATAAATAAGTACATGCTATGGAATCTATTGAATCCCTATTGGTAGAAAAAGGTAATGTTTTTTTTTTTGTAAAAGGGGGGGTACAGCCAATAAGATTTTAAAACCTGGCAGTGTTTGTAATGAGATATATTAATAGGAAAATGCCCACTGAAATCTAAACCGATTAAATATTTTATGGAAAATGTACTTGTGCATTTTTGATATATTAATGTCCCTTGATTTTTGTGATGGTATTTATATTGATATTGGCTAAGAAAATAAGACTGCTTACGAAATCTGGTTCTGTAATTTTAACTATAGATCGGCCAACCTTGAAACTCTAAAAGGCTATAATCAGAAATGGGCTGAAACTTTCCTATCTTATTCCATGGGGGACTCTTCTTTCCCAAAGTGATGGAAAATCCCATGCTTGATTACCATTTATTGATGTTAATGGTAAAGAATATTGGTAAATTATGAAAGACTGGTTTGATTATAAATTAAGCCAGATATCTTTGCCACTAAGATTAATCAATTACCGTAATCACTTTATTGTGAGTTCTATTGACTTTGGAAGAGTTGACCAGGAATATAGGTGTGGTAAATGCAAGTTTATTTACTTTAGCTCTTTTTAGTTAACCCATATATGAATCACTACTAGTTAATTTTTGGTACCTACCTGACGTATTATATGCAGCTTAGGAAGACTGTTTGAGCAATGAGAGGGGTAATAGTAATATATTAACCCTTGATTGATCGGGTACTTATAAGGTGAATATAATTTAATGCTAGCCATATTCCCAAAGTGCATCATATTTGAATTGGTTTAAGAATTTGGCCTTTATATATTGTACTGCTATAATTACTGATTGATTCATCAGCCCCTTTGATAAATTGAATAGTGAGTTTTAATTCTGGATATTTTGATTGATTTTACTGTTGCTTTTGGAATTTATTTTTGGCATTTATGCTCTTAATTATTCCTTAAGTGCATATTGAATTTGTCTTAGCCAGCATGTACCTTTGTTAATTCTGGATATTGGATGATTTTATTAAGATCTTGGAAGGATCTGGGTCTTTAAAGGAGTTTTTTATCACTTTATTATCCTAGAGAGTTTTCCTGAAAAGGGCATAAAATTTCTAAATTTCTCTTAGCCAGCAATGACTTATTCTTTTATTGAGAGGGTTAAAGGTTCAGGAATTCCATTGGTGTCTGCTGTAACTAAATTTTGCTTGAAGAAGTGTACTGTATCATGTAAGCAATGGTTTCGCTGCATTTTATTGTAGGTTTAAAACTTTATATCTTGGGTTTGCAATATTTAAATTGTTGGTTTGTCTATCACGGACTGAAAAAAATCTGCCAAAATACCTTAAAGATTTAAAATATGCTGGTTGATTGTAAAGTATTTAAATTGGTTTTAAAAATATATTATTTTATGATGGCATATGCCATTTATGAAAATACATACTTAACATAGCAAAAGAAAGTAATATTATTTTCATAAATAACCTGCATAATAAAAGTAATAAA